>JABCPV010000035.1:0-274849 GCA_016584345.1 Suillus ampliporus | reverse complement strand
AGATGCGTTAGAGCAGACCGAGTGAAATCCATCTATCTGGCCTTGGAGACGATCGCGTTGCCGGGCGATGTCTAACCTCTGCGTCTCGGTAGTTCTTCTTCCAATTCTTCGGACCTCGATGCAATGCGATTTGAGCCTCTTCAATCGCCAACCCCATTGATATCCATGTTGCCACAGATCTGCGAGCAGGTGCTGCATTTCGGGCATTACCCTCCTCTAGTAGTCTAAGCTCGATCTCCTTTTTGCTCGGTGCTGAGTGCAAAATTAATTCGGACTTTGATGGAGACAACGTCAACTTACCCTTCTTGATATTAATCTCATATACATCCATCGCCGCAGGATCATCTATTCTGCTGGACTGAGCGATCCTCTCACTGGCTAACCATTCTGTCTTTGAATCGGCGGGTGCTGCTTCATCGAGTCTGTCGAAAGCCTTTCCACTTTCGGCGATGCCATTCTTCGCCTGCTTGTATTTGCGACAAAGGGTCCTTTTCATGCGGATCATCTTGCAGAAATTGGAATCGTTCATCTGATAATCAAGACATTCCTTTCGATGCGGGGATGACATTCCCCGAGCGGCAGGGGAAATCAGGTTGAGACGCGCCCATAGGGTCTCCATGATCTCTCCATCGATCCGGCCAATGCCTTCAATAAAATTCGATGCATATCGGACATAGCAGCTGTCCTGATGTCCGTGCACATGCCACAACCCGATTCCGGGAATGATGGTCAATTCCGGAACCATTTCAAGAAATCGGCTTCGATCCACCCGAACCCGAAGGTGCTTGTTGTATTGACAGTTGATATCATAGAAGGTGACAGCCCTGGTAATGCCTTCCATGTTGTGCTGGGCAGCCTCACAAAGGGCGTAGTCCATGTTCATTTGTCTGCAGATGATGCATGTTAACTCGTGAACGTTGAATGGCATGTTTGGCTTGCCTTTCCTTTCTGAAAATCTACCATCGAGTGAGGGACAAAGCAACCGTGTCGGGCACAGGCAACTCCCCCGATACCCGTGGACTCCAGCTTGTGCCGAGCATTAGCTTGATTGACCGCCCGGTGATTGTTGCAGCTCGATTTTTCCACAGTGTCAGCACGCCTCTGCAAGATGCTTTTTATACCTGTCCTTTCCCACCATGAATCCCAGCCCATCGGAAAGCCAAACTTCATCGAATGGCTTAATGGGATGCAGGTGTTCGGCTTTGAAATTTCCGTCCATAACGAATGACCGGGTGTATTTCCAGCTTGGAGTTTTTTATCGCTTAGATGACTTCGGTATCGAACAAGACTCACTCATCAAGTGATTCATCACTGACAACATACGTTAATCCCAGGCTGAGGACATGCCGGGCAAAATAATGCGAGATCTCCTGCATTTGGGTTGGAACGATGGCCAAAGCCATGCCATTTCATGGTCTTCAACTGCCTCCACTGTCGAGCGACTCTCATGAGCTCTCTGTATCGGTCCTTGCCACGTGCTTTGTCAATATAATGTCTTTAGATGAAGGAGATATAGCATTACCGGAACAGGTGTGGAAACATGCTCGAGGTCATTCGCCGGAGCTTGCTGTAATAGTTCATCGCCGAGGTGCCGCATTCAAGGTTGTCCAATAGAAAATCATCGAGGACTCTGAAGTGAACACAGTCTTTGGCCTGTTAAATGATGCAGGGAAAAATCCTGTGTCGAAACATTTGAATGTCTGGACTCATGGCATTTGGACAATCACAGCATCGAACCTCGAGGCGATGGACTCCGGACTTGTCAACGATGACCATGGTGTTTTCCTTTGGCTGGAACTCAGGTCCCGACACAGATGGTAGATCTTCAGGATCAAGCTGGTCTTCAGGTTCGTCTCCTTCGAACAAATCCCACCTATCTGCGAGTGCCGGACATTGCTTCCCATCATGACCGATGTGTATGACGAGTCCGACATGAGCGAGACAACTTTGCTCGAAGAATTCACCATTCCATTGACTGATCCAGTGGAAAGGATTGCGACGATGTTGACTCCTGCAACAGCCCGTGCAAATAGAGTGGCTCCCAAGACAATCTTGACATTTGTAGACCCCATCCTGGCCTGCAGATGACGCATCTCCTATCTTCTGGTGGAGCTTCTCGATCCAGGAGGTGATGTAGATATGATTCCTGCCTTGGCAGCCATTGCCTGAGGTAGTCATTCTGACTCTGCATTTTTTATACTTAGCTATCGTTGAATGACAATTCAACATTTTACATGAACTTGCCATGGTTTTTGGGAGTTGCAAAGGCTCAAATGAGCCTTGGTTGTGCTCGTAAGTATTGTCAGGAAAGTCTTCCCAAGGAGGTGGTGCCTCAACAGGCTGAAGCGTTGGTGATTCTGGGGGAGAGTTAGGCATGGACCTGTAGGCACGTCGTCTTGTGCTTGCAAGTGGGACCTTGACCCAAGTCTTCCTACCTTTGCTGCCCCTTGCTTCTACCCTGTGGGATTTTTGCAGTGGGGTGCATCTACCTATCTTCATCTTGTTTTCTATCGTTGCAAGCAAAGCATTTGCTCAGGAAGGTCGAATGAATTCTTATTCCAATATGATGTTATGCAGTATTGTTGCGTCATCACAAATTCATTTCCATGAATGGCATTGCGTCCAATATAGGTCGATTAACCTATTGTTAGGCTTTGCTCAAAGTTCAACTTTTCACCATCATTACTTCCACCTTGCTTATCCTGAGCCCATTCTGCAATCTCATTCACCATGGCAAGATCAGGTCATTCCACTCGCTTGATTTCTGGAAGACATCGGGCGCGTCAACCACAGACGCAGAAGCTCACGGAAAACGAAATTTCGGAGTTGAAGAACTACCTTCCTGAGTGGACTTCGGCAAAAAGGACCGAGAAGCGGGCAGTTTTCACTGCCATAGCTAGGGCTGCCAGGTTATTTGCTCCTAAGGTCGACCAAGCACAATGGAAGAAGAGGAAGCAGGTGATACATCCTTGCTGTGTTGAAAAACTAATATTTTAATATCTTATTTTTCCATCAACGCTCAGATGTACAAGACTTGGTTGTTCAACAACAAGAGAAAGAAGGAAAGGAAGGACATGATAAAGTATGGGAAGAGATGGACTCCTAGGATGGTGATCTACCAGCAGAAGCGCGAACAAGTGCTAAAGAGGATCGAGGATGTGTCCGGGGTAAAGCGAGGAGGTCGTGGTATGTTCAAGTATTATCAGTCGGCTGTCAAGAGAGTCATGGCTGAATTGTCCGCCGACGAGTTGGAGAAGGCGAAGGAAACAGCCGAAGAATGGTCCAACAACTTTCCTCCGCCCGAGATACAAGCACAAGTCGCTCGTAAGAAGGGACCTGCGTATATGGAGCACTTTTCGACGGAGATGTGGAGGCAATGCGGGATGAGAGTGTTTGTGATGTCGGCTTGGAAGAATGAAGAGGGAGAGGTGCTGTTCGGGATGTAAGTGAATTCTATCGGTCATCGCAGATCTTTCATCTCAATTTATTTCATGCAGGCACGATGATAACGAGGCATTAGGAGATGGGGACAGCTTCATGAAGACGAAGGAGTGGGAGGACATCGAGCCGGTGTGGCAGGAGTACGCGCAGGAACAGTTCGGTGAGTGTTTGAACTGTGGATACGGGAAGGAATGTGTTGATCGTGGTGATGATAGGTGCCGTGGCACGGGATGGAGGACGACATGTGAAGGGAGGTCGCAAAAGAATCAGAAAACCTGCTTTCGAACTCGAAACCGACGGGGATGGGATGCCCTTGCTTCCAGACACCACCGAAACGAAACTCGAGGAGAAGAAGGCCATAGTGAGGGCCTTTCTTACATCGCACTATCGTAAGTCTATAGTCGCA
The DNA here is from genome assembly GCA_016584345.1 of Suillus ampliporus. NCBI lineage: Eukaryota > Fungi > Basidiomycota > Agaricomycetes > Boletales > Suillaceae > Suillus > Suillus ampliporus. The sequence continues at coordinate 271,002 of JABCPV010000035.1, read as the reverse complement.
AGACCCGAAAATTTGTTGAATGCATGGACACAGGTATCTGTTCCGGGATTGACAAAGCAGTCGTGCCATGGAGCGTCATCGTACAACGTCAGGATGACTTTGTGGCAAAAAAGTATCTTCCGGTGGATGTGGAGTTGAAGGAGCCTTCGAAGTTGCAACTGTGGGACACGACGGCCTTACTGAATTTCTGGTATGCTCGGCAGGAAACAGGCGAAGGGCCAACATTCCTTTTCAAAGCATGGAAGAACAAAGATGGAGTCATGGTAGCATCGGTTATATCCGGGACTTCGTCGACCGACACCGAGAGTGATCCCGAGAGTGACTCTCATGACATGGAGGATGATGCTGATGATGATGCAGCCGATGGTAGATCCCCGGAAAAGAGGCCCGGAAGAGCGCCAGGTCCTTCTTCAGCACGTGAAGGGACAGCAGTCCCATCTTCAATTCCAAAGCCTCGCCCGGTCAAGCCAGCGAAAGCTGGTGCACTGCTGACATCGCGAATGGGCGACCTCCTTGCCGGCTTGACTGACGCAGTCACCGGAGATGCAGAGGAGGATGTTGCAATGGGAGGGAACACGTTGCCGGCGCCGAAGAACATGCGGGGAAAGAAAGCGGTCATTGAGCCATCGGCGAGGACAACCCGGAGTAAGTCAATGCAACAACCACAAGACAGTGCTCCTCGAGTGACTAGAGCAAGGGGAAAGAAGTAATGGACTTATACATACTACACTGCCTGCCTTTATGTACATGTCAATGTTATTCAATGTCTATTCGATGATCGATCCCCGTGACTCGGTGATCGGCAGGAAAGCGAGAATTGAACTTCGGTGTTTGACACGGGATATTTCGATCCTCGGTAATTGAATTCGAAATGGAAGAGGACTATATATCGATAATTCGGTAGTAAACATGATGTGGGTATGTTAATGAAAATTCGGAAGTTCATGTGTTATTTTACTACTATCAGAAATTCGGTAATTTACATTTGAATTTGTTCTTCCAAACGGTCGATCAGAGAATCTACTACCTTGAGCATTTCGACGCTCATCCTTTCAGCTCTTTGCAATCTCTGCAGGTCTGCATCAGCTTTTTTGAGTTTGTCAGAAGTTTCCGCCCAAGCCGTTCGGAATGGTCGCTCGGCCTCAAGTAGTTGTGGGATGGAAGGGTCAGGAAAATTTCCATTACGGCGTGTGTAATCACCGAGTCGATCTTTAATTGATTTCACTTGAAAAATAATTAGCAGAATGATAAATAATGTAATGACAGAAACTCACATCCTGTGTGTTCGAATGACCCAAATGGCCGGAACTCCCGGACCATCGAACACAAATCTTCGTTGGTGAGCTCCGGCCGTTCTACATGAAGTTCGGTAGATGTTCCATCCGCTTGAGAGATACTCTAAGTATCGAGAATCCTCTGGAATGAATGTACTCACATGACATTGACACTTCTGGTGGAGCCGGAGCATCAGTCTCGCCATCAGCAGAATCCGGCAACTCATCCACATCGATGAGATCATCCTCAGGGCCGAGGTACAAGTCTGGGTCGATGGGCAGAGCTGGTTTATCAGGTTGAGCCGGAGGACTTGACCCGAGTGAATTGATAAACGTACCGGGGATTTCAGCCAATACATCCAGTGGTCCGGATGACACAGAATCATATTCTATGTCATCATCCGGCCCAAGGTATAAATCATCTAAGAGATATCCGGTAAATAGATAAGGCATGATAAGAATACAACATACCTAGTGATACCCGGGACACAGATGACTCATCCAAATCCATTGCATTATAGTCGGTCACCGGAGGTTCATTGAATCGAACGGCTGGATGGGAGCTCATGTTGTGTGGGGAACTGATAGACCGGTTGACTGATAATTGAAAAAACTTCGAAGTTCAACACAAAACTGACAATTGAACCACGACCAAACAAAGACAAACAATCAACGATCTTATCGATCGTCCATGCAATGTCTTGTTTCGTTTGAAACTTCATCCTTGTGATAACTGATTTCAACCTGATTTCAAGATCTGTACATCTTTCAACTCAATCTTCATGTCTACTCCAGTTGACACCTCTTCCACCGGTCTGAAGACCATCACTGCCCAGATCATGGGCATCATCAGCGGCGCTCGGCAGATTCCCCCGGGTCCCAGCCACCTTGCTCTGACAGCACAGGTCACTTCACTCGTGGTATGTAGCACTTTGTTTGTTTTTTGTTTTTCTCTCTAACATGCAGGCAGGCTGATGTAGTCAAGGAGTATGGGAATTCACCCCACATTCCCGGCCTCGTGCTTTCGTGCTCCAAGGAGTTAATGCGAGTCCGGGGCATGACTCCCCAGGTCTGGCCCAACTGGCACAGCATCGGGTATGACGATCCCCGTTTGTTGAAGCACGCCTGGCGCGCCAAGGTCGTGGCCTGGGAGGCATTAGGTGACCGTACCTTCGATCTGCCAGTCGCTGCTCCTCCTTCGACAGGTCCGATTCCAGTCGACCTTCCATCCCCACCCGTCGTCGCCAGCAATGTCGCTGGGCTGTCCACCAAGCCCACAACCGAGTACCGGGACAAGGGGAAAGGCAAGGCCGTCGTTGTCGACTCGGAGCCTGAGGCGGAAGGGAGTAGGAAGCGGAAGTCTCCCATGATTCCGGAAGTCTCCTCCCAACCCCCGAAGTCCGCGATGAAGAGTCACAAGCGTAGGAAGTCGACTCGCATTGTGAAGTCGAAGGCCCTTGTGGAGTCGGAAGATGATGATGAAGCTATTATCAAGGTATGTCGTCCGGGTCGTCATTTCACTGTCTCACATTTTTTCGTAGCCGGTTTCGCGTGGAGTGCTGGAGGTCGTCCTTCCCCCGCGCTCCAAAGCTGTTGCAAGGACTCCCAATTCGCCTCGCTCACCCCGGGTGCCGACGAAGAAACCCTTCGGCCCTGCCACAGTAAGTCTGATGTATGCGTCCGGGACTCGGGTGTATGCTAACAAGTTATCAGGCGATTTCCGGGAGTCGCCCGGCAGTCGTCGAGCCCTCCCAACCGACTCCCGACCCACTGTTGGAGGCACCAGCAGTTGCCGAAATAGGGGATATCCTCATTCCTGGACCGGTGAGTACTTTGATCAATTTGACGTATGTTCATGAACTAACGGAACCCACAGAACAACCCATGCCATGCTTGCAACAAGCAAGAATGGCCCTGCGCAACTCGGTTCGACAAGAGGACCAAAAACCCGTGCATGTCGTGTGTCTACTGCTCGACAAAGAAGATCAAGTGCATCTCGGCGACTCTGGGATCCCCGCCCCCACGCACTCGAGCTCCCTCTACCACCCGGAGGGCGAGGTCCAGGACGCCTTCCAAGGCTCCCTCCAAAGCTCCCCCCGCATCGCAATCGAAGGCCCGAACTCGCAGTCAGTCTCGTGGCCTGTCCGGCACTCCGGCTGTCACTGCTGTGACAACCCCCAAGACACAGACGCGTGGTCGCAGCAAGACCATCACTGCCATCAAGGCACCTGCACCTGCACCTGCTCGTAAGTCACCCGACCTTTCTTTCATGACCATCTGACCTTGTTTCTCCCTTGTAGCACTTCCGTCTTCGAGTTCGGCAGTCCCTCGTGCAGCACTTGATGTGCCCATGCCGGATCTCCATGGCATGGCGATTGCGATTCGGGATGCTGCAGCTCGGATCGCTATTCTCGAGGCTCGTGTGGTAGAGCAGGATGGTAAGTTCGACACCCTGCAACGCCTCCATGAGGGTCTGAGGCGCGAAATCGTCGACCGGCACCCCTCATTTCCACTTCCCGACCTCCCTGCCAATGCAACATTGTTGTTTGATCAATCCGTCCCCGTGTCCATGTCACCCCCCGAATCCGCACTCCCTCCTCTCATTGATTTGTCGATGGCAGGGATGTCTCCCACACCCCCGAAATTCGAGGATGCATCTGCCATTGAGGGTCTCTTGTTTGAGTCCAACGAAGTTGTTGATCCAGAGGGTCCACATACACCCGGCGAAAATGTGGACCCGGGTGATCCGGGCAACCTTGTCCCAGAATATGATTCTGACGATGACATGGATGTGGAGGTGAAGCTTGAGGTGAAGCTTGAGGATACTGACATGGCTACATAAATGCATAGTGATAGATGTATATACAATTTGTTTCAATGAATGTTACCTCTGCCAATCCATTTATCGAATCACCGAGTCCCGAGTCCCGAGTCCCGAACCCCGAGACTCGGGACTCGGGACTCGGGACTTGGTGATTCGAGACTCGACTCGAGATTCAAAACTCGAGATTCAAAACTCAACACTCATAAGAATGTGTATCATCTGAATGAGTGTTGAGTTTTGAGTTCCGAGTTCCGAGTCTCGGGGTTCGGGGTTCGGGCCTCGGAACTCGGAACTCGGAAATCAACACTCAAAACTCATTAAAATGATACACATTCTTATGAGTTTTCAGTTTTGAATCTCGAGTTTTGAATCTCGAGTCTTGAGTCTCGAATCACCAAGTCCCGAGTCCCGAGTCCCGAACCCCGAGACTCGGAACTCGGAACTCGGGACTCGGGACTCAAAACTCAAAACTCAGAACTCATACATTTTTACGAGTTTCGAGTCTCAAGTGAAAAAAATACAAATTTAAGATGATATACATCTTTACGAATTTCAAGTACCGAGTCCCGAACCTTGGGGGTTCGGGGTTCGGGACTCGGGACTCGGGACTTGATGATTCGAGACTCCAGACTCGACACTCGAGATTCAAAACTCGAGATTCAACACTCAAAAATCATAAGAATGTGTGAGTTTCGAATTTCTAGCAAAATGTGTATCATCTTACATTTGTATTTTTGTACACCTTTCACCGAGTACCGAGTCCCGAATCTCGGGTTTCGGGTTTCGGTACTCGGTACTCGGTGATTCGAGACGAGACTCGAACCTCGTAAAAATGTATATCTTAACTTTTTATTTCCTTAATGCAAGACTAGAAACTCGTAAAAATGTATGAGTTTCAAGTTTCGAGGTTCGAGTTTCGAAGTTCGAGTTTCAATGTTCGGGCTTCGGGTCTCGGCACTCGGCGCTCGGTACTCGGTACTCGGTGAATGTCAGACATGGTGTATTCAGGCTTTCGGGTTTCGGGTTTTGGTCATTGATGGCAGGCATATCCACTCAGATATTGGGTGTGTACACCATGTCTTCTATTCTCTGGTGCCTACATCAGCAAACTGATTTGTTTGTTATCCAACTATCTAAGCCCAGTTACGTTTATGTGATAACAACTACCTCGGCCCACCTGTCGATATAATATATATCACTACCTCAGCCTATACGTCCATATAGTATACCAATACCTCCGCCCATACATCTATATGATACGTGTTTGGGCCGACCCGTCTATGTAACATCCCCCTACGTCGGTGCATCAGAGGTGGCCACTTGACGTAAGGCAGCTGCAGACGTGCTGCAAGCGTTGGTCAACTCGGGATACCAAACTGAGGCCACGGAAATCGTGGGGTCGTGGATCACCTCCAGATTGCAGCAGTACAACTCGAATCCTGCGCAAAAATGGAAGGCGAATCCCTGCCTCGGCCCACCCGTCTATATCATAAATATTTCACCGAACTCTCGGCCCACCCGTCTACCTAATATACCCCCCACGTCGGCCCACCCGTCTATGTAATAGATATTTCACCGCACTCTCGGCCCACACGTCTATCTAATATACCTCATGTCGGCCCACCCGTCTATGTAATAAATATTTCACCGCACTCTCGGCCCACCCGTCTATCTAATATTCCCCCACGTCGGCCCACCTGTCTATCTAATATACCCCATGTCGGCCCACCCGTATATATAATAAATATTTCACCGCTCCCTCGGCCCATCCGTCTACAAAATAATACTAATATGTCGGCCCACCCGTCTATACAATATACCATACATCGGCCCACCCGTCAATATAATAATATTTGCTATACATCTCTCTTCAGCCCAGCTGTCTATCATATATGTCCATCCTATTCTACACATTACCCAGATGGGCCAACCCATCTCAATCGGTAATAATATTTCTCCCGGCCCATCCGCCATTGTCGAGTATATATATAACATCGGCATAGATGGGCCCACCCGTCTCCATCGGAAATATTATCCCACCCGGCCCACCCGTCAACATCGGGGATATACATAACATCGGCCCATAGTCCGCTGGCCCGTCTTACACGGGATATTATGTAGGTCGGGTGACCCGTATAATACGGAGTTTGTCACTGAAGGGGCTCTGAATATAACATCTCCGAGACTCGATTATGATATTGACGTAACAACACGACATTTGTGACCGAAGTACTACAGCCCCTCAGTGGTCCAAGTCGTAAGTTGAAAATCAAAAGTTTGATAGGTCAGACATAATGCCAGCACGTCAGCCGTAGTATATATGCGGGCATGTGACTCTCTGCCCTCTTCTCAACAGTCCTCAACCAACAACTCACTCGCATGTTCAACCACATCCACATCAGGGAAAACCTCCCATGCGAAAATTGCAACATTAGTCGATTTTACTTGATTTTACTCAGGTTTCTTACTTATTACAACAGAAAAATACATATTCAACGAAAATATGGATGTATTAGCGGACATTGAAGTAAGCACGCATGTCTTTGAAGACATTCAAAAGATGAGGGGTATGCATCAAGAACATCTAATCTATGCTTTCATAGCTTAGTGGCTGGGGGGAAACAAATGGCATTGCGAGAATGGAAAGTAGCAGTATCTAGAAAGCTTGAAACCTACATACTTGATATGTATGTACATGTATGTAGATAAGATAGCCCTTAAGCAGTTTCTGCAAATGTCATGTGATAAACTGTGATGAAGTGTGACAAAACAATAAAATGCCATAGGATGTTCATGAGATCAAGTTAGAGGAAAAATAAGATGGATGAGTTGTAGCACAGGTCCTTCTCGACAATTTTTCTGTCCCAAAATCATCATTTGTGTCATATTGAAAGAGGAGATAGCAATACAAGCAAGATAATGAGGTATACATAGGGATCTGCATGGGTAAACCCTGGGGTACCAGAGGTCGTACCCACACCCGTACCCGGCAAAAACCCATACCCGCTGTGAGGGTACGGGTTTTTCGCGGGTATCGAACTCTCGGACCCGTACCTGTACCCGTGGAGGGTATACCCGTAGATATATTGCAAAATTCGTATAATCTACTATGACATGAAAGGACTAGCTACTTGATCTCAATGTGGTCCCACCCATCCTTTAAGTCCTCTTCCTCCCCTTTGAGATCAGGCAACAAGCTGACATTCATGATATCCTCACTCTTCACAAGATTAAGACGGCTCCAGAATCCAAGGCAAAGCAGTGCATGTGTTGACTGAGCAGAAAGTCATGACCGAACATGAGAGAGTAAAAGTCGGCCCTGGCTGAACAAGCATTCAACATCAACTGAAGTAGCTGACTCGGATGCCTCGTTAATGTGCTGGTGGGTAACGTATCAGGAAATGAGACATACCAGGGATTGTTAAATAATCAAGGGCCATTCGCGAGAGACAAGGGAAAGATCCACAGTGTTCGTGCCACCATGCCATGGCATCAGTGACGTGTTCCACATCGGCACTGAGATAACGGTCTAACTCATTGCGGAGATCTGTCACTCTTGGTGGCGCGAGGGCTGGTAAATGATCAAAGATGTTCTTGCTCTGTAATAGTGTGACGTGTCAGTACCAGCAAAGAAATTGATAAAAACAACATACCATGGATGAATCTCCCTTTGTCAGCTTCTCGTCTGCAGGAACTCCAAGTCCATTATCCTCATCATCCATCGAGTCATCGTTGACAATTGTGTGCTCATAGGATTGCTCGAATTTGTCACGTACAAGGGCTTCTGCTGTGTCCACCCACTCGTCCTCCCAACCTGCATTCTTGAAGTATGATAGCTTATGACGAGGATGTAGGACTATGTTTATAATGATTAGTGATTGACTGAGTACATCATGCAAAAGAACTCACTCATAGCAATGTGGTAGACTTCAGACGTATCTGTGAGTTCATAGTACCTGTTAAGAGTCTTCTTAGCAAGGCGGACAGCAGCACAACGTATCTGTGAGTTCATAGTACCTGTTAAGAGTCTTCTGAGCAAGGCAGACAGCAGCACGAATGGCAGGCAGATATTTGTGGTCATGCGAGTAGCTTGTTAATTTGTTATCGATGAGGTCCATTGCTGGAATAACAGTGGCAAGATTTGGTGTAGAGTGCGAGAAGAAAAGTGTGGCGTCCTTCAGAATCTTGAACCACAGGAATTAGTCATTCAGCGACCATGGTTTGTTTACAAATCAACATCAGCACACCTTTAGCACACCTCTCAGCTGGCCGGCAATTTCCCACTCCTCATCTGTCAGCTCAAACTCGCGGAGTCCCAGGTCCCGGCATTGCTGTTACAACGTCGACTGCTTTGCGATGCTCCAAGGCATACTTCAACATATCAAATGTCAAGTTCCATCTGGTAGCAACATCTCGCGGCATGAGAGTGACCGGCATGTCCAATGAACGGAGGGCCTTGTGCCAGGCAGGGAGAAGAATGGTGGTGGAGTTTATCAGTTTAAAAGCGACCTTGTGCAACTACATAATGGGCTATTAGTCTCAAAGGTGCGCAATTTGTTCTAACTCACCTTCACTAAAACTAATTTAACTGGACGTATATCACGCTGTAGTTGCTTGCGCTCATGACCAGACAGCAAATTTACTTCATCAACCCATCCATCCTCATTGTCTTCAAGCCCATCATCGCCCAATCCATCATCCTCTTGCCAATTGTTCTCCGAGTCTTCACTGGTGTCATTGTCATCACTATCATCGTCGAGCGCCCAGTGTCGCATCTTTCTTGGACGCCCGCGTCGCATCTTTCTTCATCTTATCAAACTCCTTGATCAACTGACTTCGCAACAAGGTTGATGGTGTGCAGGAAGCATCTTGTATGATTTGCTGTGCCAGGGAAGGAGGGAAGAGCATCTGCAAGGTCTAAGAATAATGGATTCGTGTGGGTCTGTAAGAAACGGACTCTCTACTCGAAGTAAGTAAAGGTGAATATGTGAAAATGTAAGTATCTCACCTCAGTCGTTGCGCACGAAGGCAAACATCTGAGGTGCAAGGCTGAATCCATAGCTAACTAAATACTGCACGAGCTCTTGTGCAAGCATATACGTATCTGAAACCACGACAATGAGAAAACGGGACACTGGCCCAAGAGGTCGGTAATGTTTCGTAAGTACAATAAGGAAGATAATAGTGGGACGGAGCAAGAGATGAAACATACATGTCGCTGGACGTTGGAAACAAGAGAACAATGCGAAGACGTTAATGTGCCTCGGCTGCGAGTGCGCTTGCCGTTTTCCAACACAAGGTTGTCCACCATCACAGTGTTATTGGCGGCATTGTCGCATGTAATGCAGAGGATCTGCGGATGAATGGTGAGTCTGTATCCGAATCACATCCCCCAGCCTGTTTACTCACCTTGTCTGATATACAAAAATCTTCTAGGACCTTTGCAAACGTCGCTGCGAGTTCTTCGCCAGTGTGAGACTGCATCTGGATCAGCGAGACGGTCTTTATACGATCTGTGAGTGATTCAAACCTTTGCAACTTCGACAATATCTAATGGAAGACTTAGCGGCTTCCCATTGTGTTCCAAGTGTGCTGAAACGGCCACAAATGCCCGATGGTTCGTGGCGGTCCAACCATCTGTTGTAAAGTTGAGTTTCCCTGGATATTCCTGGTGCGTCGTTATTTTTTTGGGTATCGTTGATTCATTCTTAATCTAACCTTTGTCATCTTAGCAATACGTTCGCATGTGCATACGAAGACTTGTCGAACATCTTGGGATACAGTCGATGGTGATGGTATGTAGTATTCCAGTCTTCCAGTCTTCATAAGGGACTGAAAACCCTTGTCTTGCACGACTTCGAATGGTCGCAGGCTCTCTGCTACCCACTTAACTATTTCCGCCCTGTCATTGACCTCAGACGAGCTGCTATGCGCTATGAAAACCACAATACCTTGTTTCGGCCCTCATATGTTGACGGTGAGAGTATGTGACCTTTCCTTTGCCCTTGCGCTCGAATGACGCAGTGATTGACCCATTGCGTAGGATACCTCCAACTATCTTAGTGCGCGCCTCATTGGCATCCTTTGCATCATCGGCGGCTGCAAGGACATCTTCACCCCAGCATACCTTCACATGCTTGCGCATATTTCCAGTGGATCGTGCATCTTTTTTGTCGAGGAATCTCCAGGTTGTTGCTTTGCAGCCTTTTGCACAGCACTTGAACTCGTGTGCACACCATCCGCTGATGACAACAATGCGTGGCTTTGGGTTGAAGAACACGTACACAGGTGAGACCCAATCTTTCATTAATCTCACTATTCTATGGTTAACACTGATTAACCTTCAAATCAATATAGCTTACTGAGTTCATCCTCTGCACTCTCCTCTTTGTGCAATGGCTCGTTGCCGTCACTGCTGCTCTGGTCGCTGATCTCAATAGCATCATCATACATTGCAGCCTCCTCTTCTTCAGTTCGGACGATGGCCCAATATGACTGCATGGCCCGGGGCTTGGGCACTGGGATGACATCCGATGTTGGCGGTGAAGGTGAGAGTGGCTCGGTGGCTCTATCTTTATAATTTCCACTGAGCGGGTTAGGTTTTGCCTTCTTGGACTCACTAGGGCCACCACTGATGCCGCTTGTATCATTCTTCCTTTTCTTGCTGGAAGTCTGGAGGGCCGCCTTAGCCTTCTCTGTCATTTTTGTGACCCATTTTGTTGCCGTCTCGAACATATTGAGTGTTAGCTTGCGTGACAAGGTTTCAGTTGTGGTATGGGGTTGTTTAGTTAAGGTTTGACAGCTGCATAGTTTCAGACTCGGAGTTCTCCCTGCATTGTAGTAGGTAGCAATATATGTCATTTTTGGTCATCAACCCATGGTACGGGTATGGGTGAGGGTATGGGTACCACAAAAGGCAACCCGTACCTGTACCCCGATGGTACCCATACCCGTGACCCGTACGGGTTACCCGTACCCGTGCAGAACCCTAGGTATACATTGTACCTAAACAGCCCCCGGACAGTCTGAACTCAGCTTTGCCTCTCACATTTGCCATCTGCCCACTACAGAAACTCGCCTAGATGCCAAAGTGGTCATGAAAAGTCCATTCTGCAATCAAGAACCTAGGGAGTCAGGCAAAAAAGTGGAAAATCTCAGCAGATAAAGAAAATGTAAGTTTTCAATTTTACTCACTTTCGGCCACTGGAGACCAATGCTCATGCCCACACAGAGCCATCCAATACACTGTATATCTTCGAGTTCTGTTTTGCCATCAGATCACACCATTTCATGGATGCTTATCACAAGGGACTTAATGGCAAACAAGCAGCTTGGGCTGCAAAGTGATACCGAGGCCATTGTGTACTCCCCTCTGCAATAATGTCAGAACTTGAAGATGCACACTTAAATTAAACTTGGTCTTCATATTTTATTCTTATTATAACTGCCACTTATAAACCTATACTACATAATATCCTTGCACCCATCCTAATTTTCTGTACTTACTGTAAAGCTATTTGTTCTGTACAATCACCCAAGTATGATAATGGCTGTCACCTGTTTGTGGCAGGGTAATGCATAATAATGGTTGATGCTTGTCCCTCATCATCATACATAATACCCTCAAGGTCACCAGTCCCTCGTCATCATACATAATACCCTCGAGGCCACCAGTATGCATAATGTCTTCAAGGATTCTGAATCTGGACTAGATCTTTCTCCAGCAATCTAAACTTATTGCGAGTTGGATCTGGGAGAAACACCAAATTTGAATTGACATATACATATATATGGAAGTACAGTACTGGCGTGCCAACAGCGGGAGAGACATCGAGCCTACAACTGTACCTCTGCAGTCATGGAGGACTCTATCATGACCCACATGTTGTTGAAGGCTATCTGTAAGTTTCTTTGAAGAGATGCTTGGCGTTTGGCATAACCTTTGATGCCCTCGCTCTCAGCATCAGGTAAACCTGTTCTTCGCCCTCCCTGCTCATCCCACCACGTAGCATGCCACGAAAGGAATTCTCTGACACGCCGCATCTCCTCCAGCAAAAGTTGTACTTCCTCCGTCCAGCGGTTCACATGTGTCCTGGCTTTACACCATTCAATGTGTAGCGCTGACAACAGGATTAAAAAACATATCAGAAAGAGACGGGGACCAGCTCACCATCTGCAAGAACCTCCCTGGTTGCTGAGATGCCCTGCATCTTCCAGATCCAAGAAAGAGTCCAGTTGCCTTCGGATTGACCTGCCTCGCCTTCTGACATTCCATGCATGTGAGCTGGCTCCAGTATTGGAAAGATGGTCTGCCAGCCATCTTCCGCAAGTGTTCTGCGTAGATAGTTTAGTGCGGTCCACGCACGACGGTACCTTTCACCAGCCTCTATGACATTACGCTCAACCTTTCTGATTACAGCAGCAGCACGTGTGTTGGCTCGCTGACCCCGGATATTGACATTCTTGAATTTATACAGGTGGGTATGAAGAAGGAGATGCCGGCGGAGGTCATTCAGCACATCAAACGCTTGCGCACGGCTGCAGTTCCCATTCAAACCGGCAAAGTTGTTTGTCACAGATAGCATCTGGTGTGTGTTCCTTGAGCTGAGAAGGGAGGAATAGTCTGATTTCATATGTCTTCTCCTCGATTGATGTGTTGGTACTGGAACTTCGGGCAGTTCTGATGGGGGCCACAGAGGGCATGTACAGAACCTGAACTTGACACCACTGCTCAAACTTGCGCTGCAGTACATTCATGTGATCTTGCAGCTTTGAACGCTGAAGATCAGTCACATGGTCACCAAGTGCTAAAAGGTCTCATAGAAGTCAATGTCTGGGGAGTGGTTTGTTAATGATTGACCGAGGTGGGTGAATGGAAAAACCTTACTGCTCCTCTTCAATGCCAATCCCGGATGAGATATGGACAGCTGGTGATATTTCATTATGGAGGAAATTATTGATGCCATGCTCGAGCTCTTCACTCTCTTCCTGAGAGAGGGTCAACCTGACTGATGCCTGTGTCACATCTAAAGAATTAGTAGAGTTTTACATGTAAATACTATGGACAACTTACTTGCTGTCGTTGGGCTGAAAGGGTTTGTTGCTGACATGTCTGCTTCCCACTCCTCAACTCCTTGTTTCCATCTTCCTACCTCTTCCAGACGTTCAGTAATGAGCGTCTCATTGAATTCATCGAAGTCCCATTGATGTTGGTCATGTTCTAGTATAGCGGCCTTTAGTTTCTGCAATAGACTGATACCTAGTAGTTAATTAGCCAGTGTCTGAAGTATTACAATTGTGAACTTACCAAGATTGGTCACTTTCTTCCAATTGAAGTCACCAAAGTGGTCATCCAGTGTGTTGCATCGAGAACCTGGGCCCATTTCATGTGTGCTGGTAGCAACAGGGTTTATATTTGCCCAGCCACACTCCAGAGCTTCACCATCAGTACAGCCCATGCCTTTCACCAGATTGTGTGAGTAGGTGATTTGACATGCAAAAATGTGAGCAGGCAAGTGAAACTTCAGAACCAGAAATGTCATGATTTTGTCACCATGTTCAACATGCATCCAATTGGGATACCGAGCCATGTGTTCCCACAAGTTTTTGCTCCATTGACAGGCTATATTGTATGAGATGTTCAAGGTAACAAGTTCCTTGGCGTGCTGCATCGTTGAGAAGAACAAATAGTCCATGTTAATATATCTGATGGTCTTATGAGACATGAGAAGCAATGACAAAAATAAATACATACTTTTCTCCTTTCTGAAGGTTGCCAACAGCGCATGGTTATTTAAAATTGTGACGTGCACAGTCAACGGTCCCGGCTCCTGTTGCTGCGAGGCCACGGGAGTTCTTGGTCTCTGCTAGATTCACGGCATTGTGGCTTACACAGGTGCTTTTCTAATTGAAGAGGTTAGAGATTAAGTCTGAAGATTGAGAGCATTGAGCACGTACCTCTTGCGGCTGCTTGCTAACATCCTGAAGGAACATTTTGTATCTGTGTTCTTCGACAAAGTATGCCCACCCCTTGCTAAGACCAGGGTCGATGCTGTCTGAGGACACATTCTTCTGCGCTAAACAGAAGTTTGCATCAATTCTGAGGAAAAGTCCGTAGAACCATCTGTACAAATCTTGGTAACTAAGACACATATCACAAGGTAATTCACTCACTGAACTTCTGGAGGGGCGTCTTCCCAACCCTGCAGTAAGTTTTTGCCAGGTTGAGGACACGCTGGACAAAGAACTGTGCAAGATCCTTGCAGGGTAGCATTAATGCCCACAGGATCATGTCCTTGCCTGAACTGCTTGAGAAGTATCATATTCCGCCACTTTCGGACCATTCACAATAGCACTTCATAGCAATCCTGTCCATCCATCATGAGCAAGGCAATCTATACTTGAGGGAATCATTTGCTTACCTTCGGAGCACTGAGACCCATGTTATCTGTAAGCCTGGAGAGTGTTTGCCAGACTTCAAAGGCAGATGCCTTCGATTTGAATGTGAGAATGTGAAAATGATGAAGTAGGCGGAAAGTTGCAGCCAAGTGACTTCAAATGTGATGGACACTGGGTCAAGTGATTTCTTTTTTGATTTCAATGACAACGAGGATGCAGCATATGTGATCTATGAAGAACACGTGGCCGAAACAACAACAGAGCCCAAAAGGCAGAGATGGACTGCTGCAGTATGTATTTATGTTGATTACATTTTGCTTACTTACTGACACTCATTCAGGATAATCCCATTGCGCTCTGGCTCAAGGAACGCGAAACTTACCTCCTAGAACTTCTTTGGTTGGAAGGCCATGGTGACTACATGTTTGCTGAAGTCTGTCCAGGCAGCAGCGAATGCAATGGTTGCCCTGAGTATCGGTGTCGGGATTGTTTTGGCACAGCTCTCTATTGCAAGGACTGCACAGTTTCAAGGCACCAAGAAAGTCTGTTACACAGAATTCAGGTTAGTCATTTCTGTGAATGATCGTGTATTATATGTTGATGACTAGGTAATTATGAAGCACTGGGATGACGGGCATTTTAAATGCACTAGCCTGAAAGACCTTGGTCTCTGAATACAGCTCGGCCATCCAGTTTGGGGAAAATGTTACAATCCATTGCTGGCATTTCACGATGATTTTGTTGTTCTGGATGTGAACAGTGTTCACCAGGTTGCTGTTGACTTCTGTGCCTGTGAAATTGCTCAGTCTCCTACCACTCAGCTTCTCCATACCCGCTGGTTCCCGGCAACAAGTAGACCCCAAATTCTGTTGAGGTAGACAGATGACTAGGTCCTCTGATGGTATACGACTGATGTTTGTGGTGAAGAATTTGGTTATCACCTGTTTCCTCGGCCAATCGTGCATCTGCAGCATGTTACTGTCCAGCCTGCTGCATGGCTTGATACTCCTGATTTAAGTCATACCATTGTTTTTGCAGCTTCGCCAGCTCCTTTTTGCGCTGGCTTTTGCCCATGGTTAGTTGTTGGTTGGTTGAGCGCACAGACGATCAAACATTCCAATGAGGTCACATGCAAATTGACAAGCTAATCTATGCGCTAATCTAAGCTACACTATGTCTGCCTCATGTCAACTTAATTCATTGTGATTCATGAAGGCACCAGGTCCTAATTATTCTTAGAGAGCCAAATTGTATCTATGTAGTTTGAACTTTGCAGGATGCTATCGTGCCTATTCTACTATTGTGCAACTTAACATTTATGTAGTAGTAGTTTTGTCCTACTATGAATGCATGAGTTATCATCCGACCACACTCCAAAAGCAATTGGTACTTCTTTTCAACCAAAATATCCCCAACCTCCCAACCAACATCATCATCATGGCATGTCCTCCCATTTACAAGACAGATGAGGCCAAACTAGAAGCAGCTCGTGAAAGACGCCGATGTCATTATGCAAAGTAAGTCGTTATAAATTTTCTGGCCTCGCTAGTTCCTGACCAAGTAATTCAAAGAAACAGAGACAGTATATTGAAAAGGCGGTGAGAGCTTTGCATCATCAAGCCATCATGGGAGATACTGGAGATTCAAAAAGCTCTTGCCGAGGCCTTTGGCTATGAAGATGATGCTACTACATCTGAGATGGAGGCGGACGATGACGAGAACGACAAATTGTATGTCGACATTGTCTTTTATAAATAGATGAAATGAAGCATAATCAATGACCCACAGATTCGATCTCCCAGAGTGCCTCCTTGCTCTCAAAAGCATCAAGGACGAGATGCTGGCATTAGTCCCAGAACCCTGCACATTTACGGAGGGTGTCCTCCATCAGTATCTCAAAAGCTTTCTGGATGATGGGAATGGCAAGGGTGACATCTCAATTGTTGACACTGCGAAAACCAAGGTTGAAGGCTTACTCCGCCATGTGACTCCCGTGCAGGATCAGATCATGAATTTATGTGGAGTCTCAGAGGAGTCTCACGCCGCTGAATTGGTCTCTCGTTTCTTAAGCACTGTACTTGCTTATCTAGATGATGTTCAGTATTTTTTGAACATTGAAGGGTTTCCCGAGTTGACACTTGCCCACTCAATGGGAGAGTTGATGTACCAGAAGGGTATCCATCTCTAAATTTGTGCATTTCTTGGTTCATTCAGGTCATACTTGTAATGCAAAATACTACTTGGTACAGTTCGCTATTTGTTTTCAGTACTTGCAGGGTCCTGTTTGCTATTAAAATTTTCAATCTGCCACCCATCATGTAGTCCATGTTTGAAACTGAGTGTTCAGTACTTGCAGGGTCCAGTCTGTTGCAGTGGGAGTGGTTTGTGAGGTTTGAGCTCCGAACCTGAGCACTGGGAGATGATTGGTCTACAAACATCGAGAAGTTATTTTTGTGGTTAGCGCGGCGAACCTTAGACTGGTTGGAATCTCGCATACAACAACAATTTCAAAAACTCGACCATAAGCTGTGTGTCATTTTGTTCCATTAACATTACTTACGAAAATGCAAATGGCTAGATGGCAGGGACAGAATGGGTGATGGCTGAACAAAAGGCATTTCTGCAGGGATTGTACAGTGATTTCCTTAAGGCACAGCTCCAAGCAACCTTGACAGCTTTCTGGACTGAGGTTTATTGCACCTGGTTTGAAAAATGGCCTGAAATCAGTATCATGTACCCCAGTGTTCCAGACCATGAATCCTTGACAGAAGAGCAGAATAAATTGTTAGGGATTGCAGTCAAAACAAGACATCAGGTAGGCATAATTCAGAGTCTTGAACTAAAATTCACAAATGCTAATCACCCACCGCGCAGCAAATCAGGACATGGTTTAACTACCAATCGCAAAGGGGTGGTCACGCATCAGTCAATGCAATGATGAAATCCATCCAGAAGATGCTCGGAAACAAAGCGAAGGGAACTCAAGTCCATACACCTGCAGAGATATTCACCAAATCAAGCCACGGTGCTGATGTTCACAACAAGCTGTGAAATGCTATTGATTCCAGCAGTATCACCACTAAAGGAGAAAAGCTTAACACTGCAAGAAAATTGGCTCAAGAAGCTTATGCAGCTGCCAGTCCCAATGTTCAGGTGTCTTGCATTGCCACAGTGCAAGCAGAATGTGATGCGAAAGCAAGCGAGGTGCTTAAGCAGAAGCATGCCGCAGAAGAAAGGACAAACACAGAGCTTGCAAAGTAAGTAGCTGTTATTCGATAGTTATCACAAATTTGACTTACTGTTGATATTGCAGGGCACTTGAGGAGTGCCCAGGTCCCATCGCGCATTTCCTGCAAGCGATCCATGAGATGACAGGGTTCCATTGGTCAATTATGGGTACAGGACCTGACCCTCGCTACAATGGTGACATCAATGTTATCAGGTGAGTTTGAACCACACCACTGTGTCAAATGTTTTCTGATAAAATTTGTTTTTTCAAGTTACCATACTGGAGTGAATGAACAGGGTCATGTGAGGAAGATGTGTGCACTCAGCTATGTCCCCTCAACACCCTCTCAAAAAGATACATCAACCTCTGGAAGTCTCTCCATTGAAAATGGGGCATTACCCCCTGCATCTGCCCCAATCACCTCCTTGCTACTCTCTTTTGATACCCATGACTTTGCTAGTTCATGTGGAAGCAGCGATTATATGGAGTTACCGACCTTCAGTAGTTCATACAGAAGTAGTGATTACATGGAGTTACTGACCTTCAATATGTATGACAATAACTTGAATGTCCAACCCTCATCTTCGACCAGCACTAGTACTTCATCCTATTCTTTAATGCCATACCTCAACTCACCATCCTCTTCACCAATCTCCTCATGGAACTGTGATGCATGTAATTCACAGAACTACACTTCTCCTCCTCACTTTCAACCTCATGACACATTTGAAAGCTTTCACGGCCAGATAGCTATGTCTGACATAACTCAGCCTTCTCTACCTACATCTGACTTAACTCAGCCTTCTCTACCTACGTCCAACGTAACTCAGCCTTCTCTACCACCTTTCATTGCCCCCAAGTCTCCCACATTCAACCTCCCTCCAATTTCTGCCCCAGCCAGCTCCTTTTTGGATGTCCTGCAACACACTACGGAACCATTGGGCATGGAATCTGTGGTCAATGCAGCTGCAGCTACTGTGGACTTTAAGTCTTCAGCCGGTGGAGACCTGATCACTGAAACCTGCAATGACCCTCAGCCTACAGCAGGCCCGTTAGGCATGGAATCTGTGACTGCAATTGTCACTGATGTAGTAGTTCCTCAGATGGTCGGTGCAACAATTGTTGCTGACGTGGCAGCTCCTCAAATGGTCACTCCAATGATTGTCACTGACATGGTGGTTCTTCCAGCAGTCAGGAAGACTGGGTGCATCTGCATAGAAGGGGCAGAAGCCCAGAGAGAAGGAGCATGCCTGGACATTCCATCCCAATAAGGCCAGATTTGTAGATCAAGAAGCCAGATCCATGATCAGAACGACCAAAACAAGCTACCGAAGGATCTCGATACCATTATGCATAAAGGGACCTGTCATGCATAAAGGCAGCAGTGGTCGAGGGTAAGCATCAACCATACATAACCACAATGTCCCTTACCAGCCATTATTATGCATAATTATGACACTATAGCCTGTGGCTGTACACATTGCTTCTGGAGTCCTGGTGCCATAGAAGTGCGGTCACAGGCTCGTCACATCATGTGATGTTCGCGGAAACTGCTTGAGGGCTATCTTACAGTACTACTGCAGTACACAAGTGACAATTTTGTTTGAAACATTCTGAAGTCCAACATTTGCATTTGTTTGTTTACTCTCACATGACTTTTGGTTTGAACTGCATTCAACTTTCAACCATAAGTTCATAACCAAGCATCAATGTTCAACCACAGTACAGATACTTAGGGCCTTAAGCAACAAGGTGATTGTTTCTGTATACACTCTTTTAACATAACCACCACACCCCACACACAGTAGCCATTGTATTCCTTCTGGTATAAGTCACCTTGATACTTGAGCTTTTGAACCAACTCAGTAGTCCCTACAACCTCCACATAGACTCCAAGCACTTGTGCAGGCTTTCTAGTTGTACTGAATGTCGAGTGCTTGTGTGGTGAGTTTGATTGCTTGTTGTCATGGTGGTGTGTGCTCATAGCTTCCTTCTCTGTTGGCCTTGAGTCTTTCTCAGCGTGAAAACTCCTTATCTGTTGACAAGCTGTAAGTGTGTCTATTCTCTGTCAGGTTCAAGTATTCTTGACTGAAGAAATTGCCAATCCATGGACAGGTTGTGAGTAGTCACTTATCCTTGACCACAAAGCTCAAGCATCAAAGTTGTCTGTGGAAGCTACTATATATGTCATTCCATCGAAAATTTTGGTCTCCAACTTACATGTAATAGTAGAATGTGTAATGATGAGAGTTGTTCAGCTCTCGTGAGAGAAAACTATTAATTGGGAGAACATGTTCAGCAAGTCTGATCAAGATTTATTTTGATTTACCAGTTTATTTCTGTCTGCCACTGCTCGTACCTGTAATCTACTCCTTTGTCTGCCTTGTATTATATCATACACTGAGTCTACATGATAATATAATGTTTGCTTTGCTTTCATCAGTTTGATATTGTTTGAAAACAATCCAGCATGAAGATCCATTAATATTGCAAATGTTGCACTTTTTATCGCACTTTATTGCATTTTATCACACTTTAGTGCAACCAAGCCATTGAGGGGCTGTTGGTTAGTTCATAAATATCACTAATGTGAAAAATAACAATAAAACCCAATAAAACACAGTAAAACACAGTAAAACACAGTCATTTACACAAATTTGCCATAATTCCCAGGGGATGTTTTCCCTGATGCCACATGATGGAAGCCAGGATAACAGGCAGTCACATGTTCAGGATGTTAACACACTAAATGTGCATGTGACGATGCACACAGAATACAGAATGCAGAATGCCCATTTGATACTGTCATAATGATACATTGAATATATGACAGTTGTCATTGTTGGATTATCAACTTGTCTTGTTTTTCTTTCCTATGTCACTCTCTTATTACCTAATGGTTACCTAATCTTAGTTTATAATCTCGAGTTGTTCACTTGTTTGTACCTCAGCTGTTGTCTCACAACACTGAGCGTGTTCACTTTATAGCTGCTAAGAGGTTATGAGCCCTGCTTTCTAAAAACGAACATGAATCGCTCTTGTTGTAACAGCCCACTGTCATCTTATACTGTCTCTGTACCTCCCTTCATCATGAGGAAGTATGATCATATCCCGGAATTGACAGATCCAGACACTTACTTCACTTGGAAGTGAGAAGTTCATTACACACTGGGAATCAAAGACTTATGGTGTCATGTCTCAAAAACAGTGGATGCCAACAATATTCTAGGCACTCCAACTCACCTTCCTGTGTCCACTGACAAGGCTAATCCCACTGCTGACAAGACCAAAACTATTTGTTCTTGGCTTGTCAACAATCCCAAGGCCAAGGCTATTATTACTTGTCACTTATCAGCCTCAGTACAGCAGTCTGTGTCAAGTAGCCACAAGATCACTGCACATGCTGCCTGGAAGACACTTGCTGACCATTACAGGTGGCAAGATATTGGGTTGCAGTATGTCACTCGTTTGTAGCTCCAATCCTGAAGAATGAAGGACACTGCAGATGCATCCATGTGTGTTGGTCAGCTCACCATGCTGCATGAATGCCTGATTCACATGGGTGTTATGTACTCCAATGAAGACATCATCTACCAACTACTTCATGGACTTCCACACAGTGGGTTTTGGCCTCAGTTTTGTTCTATCCTTGAGCAGTGCATCCAGGATGCCACAACTCCTCCAACATTCAAAAATTATGTTGCCCATGTAACTGCCGAGGCAGCACACCATCTTGACAAAAAGGCTATGGACAGTGGTCCAGGATCTGAGTATGCCAATGCTATAACAGCATTGAGTGGTAGCAATACCAAGCCAATAATGGGCTTGTGTAAGCACAGGAACAACCCAGATGGGGTCTTCTGCATGATGCTGTGCTATGGTAAAGGAGATCATGACCACCCTCATTGCTATGGCAAGGGTGGTGGCATGGAGGGGCAAGCACCTTGGCAAGAGACCAAGAAGACAAAGGACATTGCTATAGCAACAGTAGCACTGCCACCTGCACCAAGCCAATCTCCCATTGCTGCACTTGCCTATGACCCATCTTCTATTGATGCATTTGCCGGTTCCTCTGCAGTGGCAGCTGGCTTCTTTGCTGACCTTGCCTACCACATTTTCCATCATCCTTGATTCTGGTACAACTACCACACTCATCTGTGATCGCAAGTCCTTTTGGACATACTCCAGAGTGGACCCTGTAACTGTTTACACTGTGAATCACAGCAGTTTGCAGGCATCAGGTTGTGGCAACTGTGTTGCAGCCCTCACCATTGGTGGTAAGAGGTACTGTGTACACTTGATGAACTGCTTGCATGTGCCTGATGCCATGATAAAGTCAACCAGGGTTGGGGTTGCAATTTCCAGGGTGCACCAGCATGCTGTGACCTGAGCTACTGGGGTACCTTATTAGGCTTATTGCCCTTGTCAAATAAGCTCTATTTTGTCGACATGGACTTCCTGTAGCCTCCGTCCATCCTTACACCCAAGGCTTCTGCACTTCCCATTGATCTCATAGCTTTTGTACATGCCCCTCTAAGTCTGGATTATGGCATGCATGCATGGGCTACCCAGTGTCTTCTTACTTGAGGGTCTTATATAAAGTACATATAAAATGCAGTGACAACACAACTACACTTTGATAAGACAGAAGTTGCCAGCTCCTCAAGTTTATGGTCAACAGATTTTCTACTTCTCAGTTGATAACATGGTGTTCATAGGTGGTCAAAGAGTAAATAAATTATCTTTTTGTTTAAAGAAACTATTTTGAATGTGTCTGTGATTTCTTTATAAAGAAATATCCCCTATATATGTTTCACCCTAGTAGGTTGTGTCTCAACCTATGAAAGTCTATTTCAACTTTGTTGTGTTTCTCTTGACTCATGCCTCTCTTCCTGTAAAAGAGAGGGTCCTTGTACACGTAAAGCTTAGCTCAGATAGCAGTAATGAACTGTTATATAGTCAACCCCTGTAAGGTAGTATATAACTCAAAATTCAGTGTGACTTAATCTTATTTCAAGGCACTATGTTTGCCTGCACTTATCTATGTCTTGCCTGATCTCACTCTTGTTCAGTGTGATAGGTGTAAAGTGGGAAGTTTTATTTCATGGATGCAAAATGGGCTCCTTTTATACATTTTGGGAGGCCAGTTTACTAAGCATGATTCATTACATGGATTAGTAAGAATGTTTTTACAAACCAGTCCATTTGATGTGTTGAGTCAGCTTGTTTTACTAAGTAGTTTACAAATACAGTGTAATCTTATGAAGCATGATGAGTCAAAGGCATGAGTCATCACATGGATTGGTAAGAATATGCTTTCAAACCAAGCCTTTTGGTGAGCTGAGTCATCCTTGTTACTAAGGAGATTATAAATACAGTTGCAAGTCTTTCAAAGCATGATGAGTCAAGCTGAATCTTTACAAATCAGATTATTTCCCAGTCACATGACATGCTTGCAAACATGTTCTGGTAGCTAGTGAGAAAGTCTGATGGCTGAGTGAGCCTAGAAAAAATAGAAACAGAGAGAATGTCACAGAACAAAATAGAAATGTATAGAAAAATGAGTCTGAGACAAGAAAGACAAGAGTTTAAGATAATGAATCAAGGAGAAATGGTGGCGTCACTTTGTGATAGTGCCATGAACATGCTCCAATTGCCTTCAAAAACCTTTCCATAGCCTCTAAGTCATCATGAGAACTCCTACTAGAGATAAGATTAGATTAGATCCCTAATAAGATAAGATGGATGACTAATAAGATCACTATCTTCAATCATATCTACCCTATACATTGAACTCCTATTACCTATGGTGCTAGTCACACCAAGTCCAGTTACAACTACAGATAAGACAAGTCTCTATGACCTCTATCTCTGATCCCTATCCTTGATACCTGCACTCCTACCTTTCCTTAGATCTGACCCCTAGAAAGATACCCAAGAGAGTCAAGCAGAGTCCATAGTAGAGACCCTCATCCAAAGACATCCCTGAGTCACATGACCTCTTCACAATGTCACCTCTGCATACTTTCACCATGACACCTTATCATGAGACCAAGTAGACAAGTCACAGTCACAGAAGAGATCTTATGATAAATTACCAATACCATCTCACGAAGCTCATCCAGATCCCAGGGTTAGAAGCATTCATATCTGAACACCCTAGATCAGATCCCAGATCTTAATCTTTGTCACCCTTTGACTTCTTTAATCACTGCTCAAGACTTCTTGTCACAGAACTCTCTCACCCTTTATATCCACTGAACTTATAATAGAAGCAGTACCCTGAGACTCTGCTTAATTACCATCACCCCTGAAGAACCCTGAACCCTAGGAAGTACCTATTGTACAACTAGGCTTCTATCATACGATTCTCTTTCCCTTTATCCTATTGGTTGATTAGTTACAGACCCTGACAAACTCAGCTATCTCTGACCCAATGTTATGTATATAGTCTAGGTAGTAGTCAGTAGTACTCCTTAGACTTAACCTCTTTGTTGTTACTTGTTGTAGTAGACCTTAGATGTTTCCTCTCAATCTTATTCATTTTCCCTCATTGACAAGTCCCTGTGTGTTGTCTAATCTCTGCTTGGCCTTTTTGGGTTTATAGTAGACATTGGTCATAACAGATAGGGTACAGTACAGTTTATTATACCTTCCTTACCACTCCATATATACATATGTCATGGTATGAATTGCATACCATGCATGACACTGCTAATGAGTTGCATTCATTATCTGGCCAGTCTATACTATCACCCCCATACTTCCATAGTGCCTTGGCTCATATAGACTCAAGGAACCCTTCTGGTGGCATTAAGAAAGTGCCTCACTCATGTCCATTTAGAGGAGGAATTAGTAGTACTCACCATGATCTATATTGTGATTCCCCACCCCCTTCTGCACCTCATGCAGCATCTGTGACTCACCCACATTTGTTACTGCCTGCAGCTGCTCAACCTTCAGCTGAGACCCCTTCATGGCCCACTGTAGTTGGAATTCATGATACTACTATGCCACCTACAGCCACAACTCCTCCACAGTAGAACTAAGAAAATATTAATAGCAGCTGCATGTGGTTGTCAGTGAGAGAATTGTAAGAACAAGGGTGTGCAATATAAAAAAAGACTTGTGAAATGAAATAATACCAGTAGTTGTCCTGCATCAAAGCCATAGTTTGCATTCAATGTGAGAATATTGTGGGCTATCTCAACTATCCTCCCCAGGACTTTAGGCCTTCCACAACTTCCATCACTATACTCTTGTCCAGTGCAAGGGGGATAGGATAGAGCTGTCCTGATTTGTCTTGAATATTAGCTCCTTTCTCTCATCTACCTGCCTGATCCTGTATGGTGATGGATCCCTGCTCTAACAGAGTCTCATCCTTTGATTCAAATTGCTGAGAGAAGCGGGCCACCTTATACAACAGGTATTCGACAAAAATTGGAGAGAATTGCAGTACTGCCTTATTTTCTTCATGGAGATGTTGCTTGAGGTGCCAGTATACCACCTCAAAGGCAGCTTCTGTCCTTCTTCTCAAATCCACCTGGAAACCCAGGGCTTGCAACCCACTTCCAGCTCCTAGGTGCCTATTCTTACCAACCCATGCTGCCATCTCTTCTACTCCAGGTGGGTCACAAATCTTCAAGTCAACTACATTATTGCAGAAAGCGGGGGTAAGACTGGAGCTGAAGCACATGTATTCAAGCAATGCTTGATATCACTATATTTGGGCCTCTGGCATGTCTCTGGGTCATTTCAAGCCATGTCACCTAGGAGTTGTAGCCAAGATTCTTGGATGTTTGGGCCAAAGTACTTTTTGAATTGATTCTCCAATGTGGTCTGCTTCTTTGGCCCCCCAGTAAGAGCCATATAAGTGCAGAGTCTCTCCCAAATTTTGGTATTGTAGCATTCAATGTTGTTTTCAACTGCCTGCCTGAAGGTTGTGATACAATCTTCAAGGGTCTGGAAAAGCATATTGTTTGAATGTAGAAACCATGGGGTCATGTACCCCAATTCAGCGCTCATATAAGCAAGTAGGCTGGACACTCCAGCAGCCATCGTAAGTTTTTGTGGAGTGAATTATGACTGAAGTAGGCTAGAGTACTGGTTATCAAACCGAATAATATTGAAGTGGTCCAGATCCTTGTTCAAGGGTGCCTCTCCTACTGAGGATTGCAATCCTTGCATCACTCTGTGAATGTAGATGTCTCCCACCAGCCTTCCTAACTTTCTTTTGGTATTAAGCACTTCCCTCAGCATGAGCCCTATCTGCCCAAAGGTGCTGCACATATCTGAAACTAGGGCATGGGGTGCAATGGGTCCCTCCATCTCTACCCACTTCAACCTGCTTGCAAATGGCCTGGCTGCCAAAAGTTGATAAGGATTATGCCAAGAGAAGCCCTTGCAAGACTTGAGGTTGACTTTCTTTAGGAAGGCCCATACTCCATCCCCAATGATCTTGATGCTTTCCAGAACTAGATCTGTGAAACACTCCTTAAGGCAAGGTTCCAGCAAGGAGAATAATCTGTTGGGGTCTTTTTTGACTTGTGTGGCCATATCCTGGTCTTTCAGCCTATCATCAGTTTTGAACAGGCACCTCAGGTTGCTCAGCAGGTTCTTCCACTGCTGACATGCTAGGATCCCATCCTCCCAGTTACACATCTTCAATACCACAACTAACAAACTTCCCCATGCAAGGAATTAACTCTTTATGATGTCCCCATTGCTTGAATACTTCTTCCCTCCATTGAAATATGTGTCCATGGTGTCCACCTGAGGATTGATCAGTTCCTTAGGTTGGAATAAGTGCATACATCATCTACCTGGGGCTTGATCAATTCCTGGTATAGGAAATTGGTGAAGCAACATTCAGCAGCCATATTCTTGCTATTAACAGTGGTGCCTACATTGTGGGAGTTCAACTTGGGTAGCAGCCTAGTTGGACTGCCATCCAGAGTAGTCTGTATACCAAAGAGGTGGGATAGGACTTGTTGCAAACTCTCTACCTCAGCTGTGTTTGAGCCTGCAGTTTCACCATTACTTGGGTACATCTTATTTGCCTTCTTTTTCAGAGGTTTCTTCATCTTCTTTATATATTTGGTTGCATGGACTATTCATACATAGGCCAAAGTGTGAATGAGAAGTGAAGCAAATGCTGGAGAGGTCTTTCCTAAGGCATCTTCACCATCATTTCCCAGCATGTAGATAAGGTCCTGTGTTAAAAGAGGCAGAGTTTGAGTTGTCCAGCAGTATAGGAGAACGATGCATCAGCCAAATTGCCATGACATTGCATAGTTGGTGAGATCAAGGTTGTCTCTGTGATTTACTAGACTAGGGAGGATTTTGGCTGCATGTGTGATCTGGTTGATCATGATATGGGCATTGGTGGCATTCCATTCCCTCCCTACTTATAGTTTGTAATTCATGGTCCTTGAGAACTTGTGCTTGGATGGCCTCCAACACATTTTGACTGTTGACAGGTTGAAAGGACTGGCCAATAGCAAGACATTTGATAGCATCCTCCACAGCTGACACATGGCAATCCATACTTTCCTTCACAATAAAAGCACATAAATCTTTATATTGCTGCCCTGACTTGAAGAGCTTACATCCAGAATGCTGGTCCTGGTTGTGTTCTGCTGAGGCAGTCCAATATTCATCAATAGCTTGTTGGCAATTACTGATGAGGTATAAATTGTCAGATGGAGAAGAAGGTAATGTGACACATACACAGAAGATTCAGGGATCCATGAGTTCTGTCCATTGTTGTAATGCTTCCACTTTACCAGGTATTCCACTGCACCATCCTACAAAAGACACATCAGCTTATGCATTATCATTTGCCCCATACTAACCTGCAGCCAGTCATCTACAACGTACTCAACTTCATACTCTAGCCCATCCTCATCATTCTTCTCCAAAACAATGAATCTTTGCCTTTAAATTAGGGGCTCCTCCCTCTGTGGTTCATTGGTGAGCTGTTCCACTGGTCTCTGGTCCTCACAGTCACCCTCCTCCTCCCTCCAGTCCTGGTCATTCTTTGCCTCTGCCTCCAGCTCCTCTCCCTCATTACATTCTTGGAGCTCAACCTCTCTTTTCCTCTTTCTTCCAATTGAAGGTTGGGTACTGGGTAGGGTTTGAGATGGACTGTTCACTGCCTGAGAAAAGTTACAGAAACACCATAAGTTCTCCTTCACCAGGTTGATTGAATACTCAAAAATAACTGATTGCATACAAAGATATCTTATATGGTTGCACCAGAGCTGTTTGGCTTATACAATGGGATGAATTAAAGGACATATTTGCCTGGTTCCATTAGGATCCTGAATGGTTGCTAAGCGGTCATCCAGATCCATCCTGGCTTTGACTTTGCCATTTCACACCATGTGAGCAAACTCTAGTGTAACACACTCCTCAAATGATGGCCTAAGTACAGGTCTTCCATGTTGGAGATAGTCGAGGTAACTGGAATCTCTGGCTTCAGTGGTCTCCATCCTGATTTGATTGCCAAAACCTAGTGACCCAGGAGTGAAAGCCTGCTGAATGGTGCCTCTGCAGGAACTTTTTGGATAAAGGTTAGTAGAAACTCCTTGGATAGTGTATCTTGGTGAACCTTTTTGGATGGAGCTCATGTAAACGACATAATTGACTGGACCAGCAAGGTTCCAGTCAGCAATGACCTCATCAGTGATGTTTCTTCTGTCATAGTTGTCAATGCCAGTGTAAATCCCTGCAGGATTGCTTGGAATTTTAGGAGCAAATCCTAAATGGAGATCATTCCCCTTAAACACAAGGAACACTGCCAGTATCCCCAAAGGCTGTACATATAGGCCAAATTTGCCCAATGCAAAGGCCCCAGAATTGCTACCTGCCAAGAGTTCCAAGATTAGTATAGAGGAATATAAGTTCACAAAATCTTACCAGGGGGTATGCACAGAAATATAGTTACCAGGATAAACATCAATGGGTCATCCCCAGAATCCACATTCCAGAAACCCTAGAGGTTTCCCTATGGCCTTTACTAGTTCTCCACCACTCAAACATTCAGAGATGTTTATCTGGCAACCAACTGCTCCTGGCTCAAGTCTGTCAAATGAAAATGTATTATTTTCTCAGGGTAGATACTTGGAGGGCTGGGTGGAGAATCCCACACCCATTTCCCTTCATAAGGGTAGATGCAAGACTGTAGGACCCCTCAGAAGATCCTTCTTTGACCTTCCCAGATCAGTCATTTAGCTTCAGTCCTGGAAAGGAATACACAGGAGAAACCTTATACTCTTCACTAGTGCCTGCCACTCTCTCCCATGTCTTAGTTTGAAGCCTCTTGACAAATACCTAGATAGGTTCCCTCTCTGGATACTGGTCAAGGGAGTGCAGCATTTGAAAACAACCCACTGTTACAGCCTTAGCATTATTGCTGTTGACCAAAGCCACATAAGGTACTCCTGCTTGCATTTTAACCATGCCTGGAATAGGTTGGATGTAAGTACAACCCTTCTTAAACTGTACAGCCATAATATCTGGGGGAGCGACTATGTAGACTAGTCAGGACTTCTGGTTTGTGACAAATGTGGCATGGTATTGATGAAAGTAACCATAGCCTCATCTGAATCTTACATTAGCCTTCCCTTCAAATTCAGGAGCCTGTGAATAGGCCTGCCCTCCAGGTATGTCAAGGACCCCCCTACTACTACTAGGAGCCTGGCTCTGGAGAGATATTGGAGGGTGGGCATTGAGTATGAGTTGGGCTGGATAATGATTCCACTTGTGGGGGTGTCCTGATGGTAGTGGCTCCCTTGAGAAGTGCTGAATTTCCAATATGAATTGGAAAAGTTCTGCCTCCATAGCCTGCTCAATGTTGATGATGTCCAATAATCCTGTAAATTTTATTCAGTTTTTTTGATTCTAGGAGTCTGCATGGCAAGACTTACTTTTACCTGCCCATACTTCATTATCATTATCATCATCATCATCATCATCATCATTATTCACGTTCATAGAGGAATCTGTACGAGCTGGCATAGCAAGTATAGATATATCTGAAAGAAGTCAAATGATGAGCTGTAGTCTTCTAGCATCAACAAAAGAACATATAGCATATATGATCATATGTGGCCTTGTGAAGCTTATATCAGTGCACATGTCTGTGATCAATCTTATCAGGTCTTGTATGAATGCAGCAGAAAGGTGAATTTTATGTAATCTCAAGCCAGTCTTGCAGAGACTCGCATGTGCACTGGCAGACTGGCAGTTACTTGTATGGAGATAGCAAAGACCAGTAGTGACTTGCATGGCCAGTGACAGGCTGGTGTCATGTTTGTATGATAATTAAGATACTACTGTAGGTTTATATTCAATACTGCCACAAGGCTGAGTCTAAAATAATTTTTGTCAATTGCTACCAGGTTAGCTCTGCTTACCCATCCTAGTCTTGTGCTACTTGTGAAGATGCAATAAATCACTGAAATTTAGCAGTGTCATATGAGACAATTGGTTGCTAGAGCTCTGTGTACCCTTTGTACTCATCCATAGTGTCATCTTCACCATCCTCTGGTCCAACCTTGTCATTAGCCTCCTCAAGACCATCCACTTGTTCTTCAAAGAGCCCATAGTGGTCAGGTTGTATAATGTATGACTGTGGTGGTGTTAGAGAATGTGATAGAGAGCCAGTAGGCAAAGATTGTGGGGGAGAATCAGCAGCAGGTGCCTGTGATGGCTGAGGAAGAATAGGTAATGGAGGGAGGATATCCTGGTAATGTTTGGGCAGTCAATGAGCACGGTTTAGTAATCCAGATGGGCAATAAGTTGCTTATGGGCCAGATGACACCTACAATGTGTAGAATCCAGCTGGCCAGTCATTTGTGTCTGAGTTGCATACTGGCTGGCTGGCTTCTATAGCATGTAGAATCAAGGCTGGCCAGTCATTGGTGTCTGAGTTGCATACTGGCCAGCTGGCTTCCATAACATGTAGAATCACATTGGTATCTGAGTTGCATACTGGCCAGCTGACTTCCACAACATGTAGAATCACATTGGTGTCTGAGTTGCATACTGGCTGGCTGGCTTTTACAGCATGTAGAATCATGGCTGGCCAGCTACTGATTGCTAAGTTTCTCAAGTCTGATGCCCAGGGCCCTTCCATATTATTCCCACACCCCACATTTTCGATTTTCAACCACCTACTGTGGAAATTACCCCACAACACCAATAACACTGCCCATTTTAGTATTCCCCACAATACCAACCATTCCCACACCCTCTCTATCTCATTATAACTTCACCACCACACCACAATAGCTTCCCCCTTATATATAAGTAGTAGTGTGGTATATACATGTATAATAGATAATAATAGACCACTTTTTTTTGCTTATTTGTGTGCCTGCTCCTTCTCCAGAACCCCTATAAAATAGATTATGGTCCAGAACACTTTCACATTTTTGCCTCCTTGATAGGAAAGTGTTGTAAGGCGTCAAGAACATGTTTGGGAGTATATATTAAGATATTCCATTCTTTACTTGGCCCTCTGAAGCACCCTACTTAAACAAATATAGTATATATGCATGAAATACAAAATAAGTTCACATTTTTTGCTCTCTAGGTATATGTACTTGGGGAGCCCAGGACTATAGGAAGAGACTCTGTGATATAGTGTACCTATTCTCTCCTGGGGGGTTACCCCTTGTAAAATGATTTCATATAGGACTGGACCTTCAGGAGAGTAGGGGCCTCTTTATATGTATATCCAGAGTATATCTATCTCATCGCTATCCCAAGACACCTGAAATATTCCTCTACAAGAACAGAAACTTGGATAATCACATTTTTGGCATTTTCAATGTTTTACACTATCTTACTCTTGCACAGATGATCAAACCCACTCATATATCATTAGTAGATCATATATATGTGCTGTATATAACAAGGATCAGTTCAAAATAGGCCAGAGCTTTGAGATAGTGTATATACTTGCTATTTCTACTGATAAGGGGCCCATACCTTCAGATTATTGAAATCTAATAATATGACACCTGCAGTACATTCCAAATACATTCAGTATCATAGCATTAAACC
Source organism: Suillus ampliporus (assembly GCA_016584345.1). NCBI lineage: Eukaryota > Fungi > Basidiomycota > Agaricomycetes > Boletales > Suillaceae > Suillus > Suillus ampliporus. The sequence continues at coordinate 239,204 of JABCPV010000035.1, read as the reverse complement.
TACAGCACAATCCAACAAGAACTGAGAGCTGTGGAAGTGACATAGATAAGAAATTGAGTGTGGGAAACTTCAAAGACCCAAAATATCGGAAATGGTCAGTTGGTGTATACATAGGTATACATGGCTATAGGCCACCAATTCAAACACTTCTACACTACAACCCTTCCACCCATCATCTACCCTCAGGGCAATATGTAGTATAGGTTCCTTGTGTAGTATACTATGTATCCCATCAATTTTTAATAAAAATTTTAAGCCAAATCATAGATAAATGTGTCTTTGTATGCATAAATGTCAATTGTCACTTTTTCCACATATGTTATTTTGCTTGCCTTTCACTCAATACTTAATGGATCTTTCTAAACCTTTAGAGTTGTCATTAGGGACATATATTAGATGTAACCCATGTGTCTGATCTCTGATAATACATATGATTATCAGATGGGACTCTTATCAGTAGAAATCCCCCCTTTACAGTTAATAACATATTTCCGCCATATATAGAGCTGATCCTTGGTATAAGAAGTGCCTCTACATGTAGATATTATGGTCCATGAGTAGCCCAGGCTAAATGAAGGAGTGCAAGACATCACAAATATGAAAAATGTGGTTGTGTATGTTTTTGTTACTGTAGAAGGACTTGATAGATACACTAGAGTAGCTATTTAATGTATATACTCTATATATATGTATAAAAAGACCTCATACTCTCCTGAAGGTCCAGTCCTATATGAAATCATTTTACAAGGGGTAACCCCCCAGGAGAGAATAGGTACACTATATCACAGAGTCTCTTCCTATAGTCCTGGGCTCCCCAAGTACATATACCTAGAGAGCAAAAAATGTGAACTTATTTTGTATTTCATGCATATATACTATATTTGTTTAAGTAGGGTGCTTCAGAGGGCCAAGTAAAGAATGGAATATCTTAATATATACTCCCAAACATGTTCTTGACGCCTTACAACACTTTCCTATCAAGGAGGCAAAAATGTGAAAGTGTTCTGGACCATAATCTATTTTATAGGGGTTCTGGAGAAGGAGCAGGCACACAAATAAGCAAAAAAAAGTGGTCTATTATTATCTATTATACATGTATATACCACACTACTACTTATATATAAGGGGGAAGCTATTGTGGTGTGGTGGTGAAGTTATAATGAGATAGAGAGGGTGTGGGAATGGTTGGTATTGTGGGGAATACTAAAATGGGCAGTGTTATTGGTGTTGTGGGGTAATTTCCACAGTAGGTGGTTGAAAATCGAAAATGTGGGGTGTGGGAATAATATGGAAGGGCCCTGGGCATCAGACTTGAGAAACTTAGCAATCAGTAGCTGGCCAGCCATGATTCTACATGCTGTAAAAGCCAGCCAGCCAGTATGCAACTCAGACACCAATGTGATTCTACATGTTGTGGAAGTCAGCTGGCCAGTATGCAACTCAGATACCAATGTGATTCTACATGTTATGGAAGCCAGCTGGCCAGTATGCAACTCAGACACCAACATCAGGCATTTGACTCCAGTGTGACAAAGCTTTAGCTAGTTTTATCTAATGCAGAATATTGAAAATATATATCACAATTGTAGGTCATATGATAAAGGAATAGATAGGTAGACTATGTTGGGTGGGATCTCCCAAAGCTAGAATATTGACAGACCTATGGTACCAAGTTGTGATCTACTACCATGCTGGTGTGATCTTGTCAAATGTATCTATTCTTACATAGGCAGCTTTTGACGGCAGAATATATAATTCCTGGCAGAGTGCTAGGGTATGATATGACATTGTCATGCCCAGCAAACTGCTGATTTTCTACCAAGTCTGTCTGGCTTTAGATAGGCAGCTTGTGATGGCAGGAGCCATAATCACAAAAATTGTGCCTGTATATGATATCAGGTTGTCTTGCCGTAGCAAGCTGCTGATATCCTATCGAACATATCTACTGTTACATGGGCAGCTTCCGATGGCAGGATATGTAATCACTCGCAGTGAGTCAAGGTATGATACTGAGATATCTCGCCAAAGCATGTTGCTGACTCTGACGAAGTCCGCCATCACTAGTAGTGAGTCAAGGTGCAACATTGAGTTATCTCACAATAGCAAGTTGCTAAGATGTTGCGATACATAGATACCCTTACATGAACTGCTTCCCATGGTGGCAGCCACCATCAATGACATCGAGTCAAGCTCCGACAATCAGTTATCTCACCACAGCAACTTGGTAATTTTGGTCAAAAATACATAGGCTTACATAGAAGAATCACCCTGAAATACAGTCAGTGATTCATTGTTACTCATGGCACACATTGTGGATGGAGCGCATTCATCAATTGTATTTGATCTATTAGGGTCGTACAGAACAGTATGGTTATGAAAAACAATGAATTAAGTAATGCTAGCAGCGACTAGTTCTCGAAGGGCAGCGTGTTTTTCTCGAATTTTCGAGAGCACACTGTTTTTGCTGATATTGCGCTGCAAAGAGGAAGAATTAGGAAAAACTCGGCTGTGTAAGGTGTTAGCATAGTGAGGGTGGTGAAATGCACTACGAACCGCGTCCACCACGTCATCAAATCAACTACTTCCTCACTTTCATCAGGGTCTTCTAACAAGTCCAGAATGCTATGGTAGAAATTCTCGGAGTCCGTGATGGTGTTGGTGCGTGAAAATACAGACGACGAACTTAACAAAAACCGAACCTGCAGGAGTAACCATCAGGGGAGGCATGCACTGTCAAATTTTGTACGCACCTGCGTGGCAATATAGGCCAGGGATCCTTTTGTCATAGATCTCATGCCATGAAGATATGCATTGCCAGAGCACGTTGCTTTTGGCTCCTTATCTACCGAGCTTGGAGATGTAAAGACGTGTTTGAAACCCTAGAAGAGAAATTGCTTTAATTGAGAACTTTGTGAGAAATAAAATGAGCCTATGAAGATGAGTATCTCACTCCTGAGCAAACCTGTCCAAGGATTTTCAGAATCATACACGTACCCAGCATACAAGAACATGGGCCACTGGTCACCACGAACTGCAGTTTCACCACTCTTGAGGCCCTGCTTGGTTCTGTGTAGTGTGATGACGTGTAGGTGATTGGATGGTGGAAAGACTTACTCTGCATTTGACCAGTCAAGGCCTGTGGGGCAGAGCAACGCACCGGTGATTTCATGATTAAACCCACGGTCAGACTTGATGTTTTGGGAGAGGGGTGGTACGACTGCCTGTCCTCTGGGCAGGAGCCATTCGAGAACGGCAGATTTGAGGGTCTTGGTATCATCACCTCGTGCACCAGACGCTCCTTTACCCAGCTGCCAGACAGGGAGTATGATTACCATCCAGTATGGCAAACTTACGAGTTCTCCCACGTGAATGATATCCTCCTCCTCGCCATTTATCAGACGATCCAAAAGACCAGGATAGGAATCCACTAGCTCCACGAACACCTTGTGTTCTCGGCGATCACTAACATTGAAAGGTAGTGTCAGTGCTGGCAACATGTAATTATCACAATGACTCACTCCGCCGGATAATCCTCTATGGGAGAGTCCTGTAATTCTTCAAGTCGAAGTATACCTGCGGTCAAAAGAGCAGGATAGTTGCATAGTGCAAATACTGTCTGACCAAAATGTCGACCATGAAGAACAAGCGGATTTGATGAAGTCCTGATGAGAACAAGTCAATAAGGCAGAGTTGACCACCTGAAAGGACATGTACACCTTCTTGTGCGGACCCATATGAAGTGCTGAACCAATATGCTTGCGTGCATCATCATCACCAGGAGAAGGATGATTCTCACCGCTACTCATACTAAGTTGAACCAAGCGGCTCAGTAGTAAATGAGGCACTTTATATCCTCCAAGCGCCATAGAGAACATAATAATGAAAATAATCCACCATCTGAGCGGCATAGATATCGTAACAGTGAAAAAATCTGCCATTCAGTTAAACAAATAAACACCATTTGCGCAGATCTCATAACAATCAAAAAACCCGCCATCTGGGCACTATTGACATTGGATGGTGTAGCAAAGATACATAAGTCACCGGCACTGTCACGGTCGCAGCAATAACTCACTTATACATTGACAACAGTCATCATGCACAGCAGCTCAACATTTTCAGCTCGGACACCCGGCCCACCTCGGAAACGTATGCGACAATGCGTCCACGTTGAAAGTAATGTCACACTACAGTAAGGTCTTCAAAATGGCACACCGTTCCGAACTCATAAATGTACCTTCAGCCTCCAACTTTCCTCGGTGCACGCACCAAGGTGCTCTGATGTAGATGACCTACATCACACTGATTCCAGGTTAGTAATGAAGCATTTTAGAGAGTGATGTGGAATTAGACTTACCATGCAGGCATATCCCCGGATTGGTTCATATAGGAATGCAAACTACAGGTAAAGTTTGACGGTTCAAACTTTTAAGCATGCAATGGGTCTGAAAAAATCCTCACCTAGGCAGCGACGAAGAATCCACGAGTAAAGTACAATCTGAGCTGCGTCAAGTTAAGGAACAACTAAGGAATGTGGAAGATAGTATTGCATACCTTTCGGATAGGGTCAAGATGTACAGGGGTAGATGGCTGGAAGAATACTACCGCACCAATAACCTTGAGTGCCATATGCCTCTTGGTACCCTCGTGCCCGACCTTGCTCAGATTGCAGAGGGTGCCTCTTCTCCTCACTTCTCTCTAGATGACCTCTTGGAGTGGGATGAATGTGAAGAACAGGCAAAGCTTGAATGGAATCTGTAATACTTAATCAGTGAAGATAGGAGTTCAGATTACGACAGTCTGGCGTGACTGTTGCGACAAGTCGAAAACGATGCCAAGTGGTAGTCCCAAGGACACATCTTTACCATCAAGATGGACATATTATTCTGAATGTCAATACTTCAGACGAACACAAGTCTTTAGTCTTTTCGCTATCACGTAGGGATAATATGCAACAAGAAAAGTAATAGTAAGTCATAGTGAAAGTGTGTCTGTAAGTAAGTAAGATACGAAAGTAAAGCAAGCAAGTACAATAAAGTCAAAGTTAAGTAAGTACTAGGTAGTAAAAGAAGTGAGTACTTTATTGAAGTGCGAGTTGTGATCAAGGTTGGGAAGAAGCTTAAATTTATGAAAGGACGCACACTTTATAGTGAATGACTATGATTCAAACTCAGCAGGAATTTTCAGCGCCAGCGCTGAAGTTGAACTGCATACTAATTGGGTGTTGCCGGCTGGATCTGAATTGTAGTCATTCAGTATATGAACGTGTCCCTCGCTTAATGATCTCTTTCCCGACTCCCATCACACTTGAGTTTTACTTTGTGATTAGATGTGAATATGTAGAGTAGTACGCGTGATTTGTGCGGCAGCCTCCAACCTTGGCTGGCGGTGCATGCCGCCCACCGTCCCTCATACTGTAGCGGGCGGGCACAACTTTGCTATCTATATTTGTTCATCGCGCCCAAAATTTTGAATTACTATCTACTGTCCTCACTAGTAGCAGGCGGGATTTATTTTGGCCAAAAGTACGCTTCTGTGGCAATCCTACAAAACAATGCTAGTGCGCTCGTCGGTCCACAATTCCGTCAGACAAGGTATTGTGTAGAAGACAATGCTGTGGGCCATTGGTCCACCACACAATTCGCACCCGCTATCTCTGCAAGTATTAGCTAATCCACAATAGCCATTCACTACAAATACCAGCCTTGCCCATCAATAGGTCTTCTTTCTCCTACCACTACCTCCATACCATACTTCATAGACAGCATAGAGAACATAGAATCGAATAGACTATACATAAACATGTATGTGAAATTTCAAATGCGCTATGTCTCGAATTGATTATGTACATTACAGACAGAATCATGTCCAAATGCGCTGCATCCAGTGGTGATGAACCTACTCCGAAGCGCATCAGAATTGATGAAGGTGAGTATGTGATAACATATCATCAAAACCGTTGTTGCTGAACATGATACAGGGAATCAGATAGCACCATCAGCACTTGGGGATGAACGTGCATGGGGATTTCTGGAGGAGTTCCTCACCACTGACATGACGTATCCCCAAATGGACAAATCATTTTTATCATACCTCGGAGATCGATACTCTCCAGATGACTGGAAGGAAGCCCGGGATGCGTTGTTCTCTGGTGACAGGGATGACGACCTCGCCTTGGCAAACCTTCGCGTTGTAAAGGCCAGGCACATACCCCAGACCTTCTCTACTGCACCATCCGCATCCAGGTCTGCATCGAGGTCAGACAGCTGCTTGCCATGCTCACGCGTTCGACGATTGCACAAACCCAAAGTAAGTGACAGATCATGAATGATAACTTTGTATACTAAACAACGGTTCGACGTAGTCTAAAAATCTGTACATCCTGTACGAGGCAGAAGAGGGTGAGGAGGAGGAGGAGGAGGAGGAGGAGGAGGAGGAGGCAGAGGAGGATGGTAGCGAGGGTGAGGCTGAAGATTGACCGTCTGTGTGGTCGCCGAAAGTTACGCGCATGCCAGGGCAGTCAGCGAAGGATAGGTTGGCCACAACCATCAATGACATGGCCATTAGGTACCAAAATCCTCCTGGCTCATCACAAGGTCACCAGACTCTCACTGACAGAGTTACCTCGTTCTCTGGTGCGAGCCTGTCAGCTTCGCGTCCATTGCCGAGAGTTGACAGGATGTATCTGCTTCGTGTTCAAAGTAGGTTTGTTGTGAATCATGTACTGGTACATCACTCATTGTATCACAGTCACTGTTTTTGAGTACATCGCTGAATACCTATGGAGCCGTAAATTTTCCGTTACCATGTCACCTTGGGTAGAAGGTCAACTTTACATGGTCGCGGATAGCCCCAAAACTATTGATGAATCACTTTCAGACTCGCTCCAGCCCGCCGTGAAACAGTGTGTTCGCATCACGGAGGAAGAACGTGAATTGGTCGAACGTTCACGCTTCAAAATTCCTCACCCAGCGTGGGTGAGAATCAAGCATGGCAAATACAAGGGCAATATAGCCCAAGTCTTCGATTCCAGTCTTCCAAATGATCGTGTCGCGGTTTTAATTCCTCCATGGGACTTCCCCTATCCCATGCCTTGGGGGTCTCGAGCGCTGCTTGACTGATCTCGCCTTCTGAATGAGAAGGCGGTATCCAACATCATTCGTGATGGCGAGGTGGTAGGATGGACGTACAAAGGAGAAAGCTACTACATGGGCCTCCTACTGAAAAACTTCCACCGGGATCATCTACAACTTCTCGCCTCCCCTCATGTTGATGACATCTGACTGCATCTGGAATCCGGATGGAACAAACCTTTCCTCAAGAAAACTGTGGTGGCGTTTTCGATGCAGTTTTTGCGCGTGGGCGATTGGGCAAGGGTCCTAACAGGAGAACTTCATGCAGAGCTCGGCAAGGTTATCTCGACTGACCATATTTTTGGTTCCGTGGGTTTGGAAATCACCTTCGATGGATGTCGAAAAGAAATAGAAGTTCGACTCGAGGACATAGAGCGTGTCTTTCGGGTTGGCGACACTGTTAGAGTTGTAGCCGGGTCATATTTGGGTTTGGAAGGGCATGTCATCCAACTGCGTGGTGAACTTATTCATGTGTGTCAAGACGTTTCCAAGGAAGAGGTAAATCCCTGGCATGAATAGTACATTGTGCAAAACTGTCTAACACTTCGTGCATAGGTGGAAGTGTCAAAGTACTACTTAGATCGGTGTCCTTTGAGTCATACGCTGCAATTACAGCTGGCAACCCAACAACATTTCAAGCCTCCCACCGACTCTGGATCTATTGAAATTGGGGATTATATAGAAGTCCTGGTGGGAGAGCACATGGGGAAATGTGGTATTGTGGTCTGGTTTTGTATGGGAGACACTAATCTGTGGTTCCGGAATGTCCCTACTGGGAACAACACAGAGTCCAGTGCCAGACGGTCGAGTATTTCAGTTCCCATGGCAATGGTTCAGCAGATGCATCTCTTGCAGACAATCCAATACTTGAAGGAAAGGGGTTACGACATCAGACCTGGAGACGTGGTGGCTGTCGCCCGTGGGCCGGAGTATCAGAAGAAAGGGGTTGTGCAGAGTGTCGACTTTCCAAACGCTCGCTTGACCCTGCTATCTGATGGTGATCACTCCCTCGTAAGTACTGATCACCTCAACTTGAGCATTGCTTACTTGGGACAGGTCAACGTTCAAATTAGATTCGCGATGAAATTATGCAATGCAAACTTGGATTCATTCAATGATAACATCGGCCAAGAGGTTTTCGTGGTTGGAGGCAACCGGAAGGGCTACCGAGCCACGCTATGCGGTCTTGCTCCCGATACTTGCGTCATTGCCATGCATGGACATTCGCGCACCACGCTCAAAGACCAGGATGTTGTCACTCATGGCCCTCAGCTTATGGGAGGGTTGTGCTGTTGCGTTCGTTCTTGGTGACTGAAGCTCGTATATCACCAAAATCCCTCTGATTTCCTTGGAGGGTTGTGGCATTGGTGTTTTGCTTCGCATGTTCTGGGTGATGTCTGTCCTCGCGTATCGCACCATCAGAGGTGAGAGGGCAGAGGAGGTTACCCTCGACCACAGATACATCATGATGCAGAGAACACCTCCTCCTGAAGTTAGCCGAGGTTGAGGCTCAAGAGATCGAGGCTCGTGTATGAAGTGCCTGACACCAATCCTCCTCACATACCTATGAATATTTTGGTATGGCTCGCATACTGTGATCGCTACATATTTATTCCCAGATTCACTTCTGTTTCTCTTCCCTGATACATAGCTGGTTGTTTGGTTTTGAAATCCTTCGCGTCCGTGCATGTTGGTTGGATGGACTCTCCCACTCCTTTGTGCACATGTTCCAATCATAATCTCAAATCGCTCCAACACTCAAAGACAACAATCCATCTTACCAATCAAGCTTCACTCCACTCAAATCTCAGATCACTCCCAAACTACGTCATTTATACTGAAGACAACAAGTCCGACTCCAAAAAAAGACTCATGTTTCTAGTCTTTGCAGGCGACTTGTCCAATCATCACCACAAAACCCTCCTCTCCCCTGGAGAGTCGTGGATTAGACAAAATTAGAAAGTTGGTTGTGGCTGTTTCAGATGCTGCCGGCTGAGTTGGATTAGACAAGTGGTTGTGGCTGTTTCGGGTGCTGCCGGTGGAGTTTGATTCCTGAAAGTCAAACACTATATAAAACGCAGTACTTGTACTTGTGTACCTTTTTGTTTTCCATCATCTGATTAAGTAGTTATGAGTAATGTAGCCATAGTATTACTTTTGTAACTTGAAATGAACTTAGGCTTGCAGTAGTCAGTGTGCGCGCATGGTCTAATGTTAAAAAATTAGATTACAAACTGAAATAATGATCTGGGTAGTCAAAGTTCATGTTTCTTTGAATTATTCAACGAAACAATACAGGCACGAAGCGCGCCAGACTGACGGTAAGACAACTTCTGCCCCTTATGATCAACTTATCTCTGATGTGAACTTCAGGTTGATGAAGGACTGATACCGGCCATGTCAAGACTCATGTACATTGTGCTTTCACTAAAGATATACCACCTTGGTGAGAGGTGGAAGATTCCGGTCTTGCCGTCAACACACCATGTGACATCAGTGCAAATTGTACGAGTTTTAACCTCCTATTCTATAGACAATATACTGATACCTTTCAGTCGATCTATTTCCGTGGTACTAATCAGCGTACCCCAATGCCACGACACGACACCTTTCCGGTCCATAGCTCACATCCTCGGAGTCATCTAAGCTCATGTACATGGGGGTTGGACATATCTGAAAATCATGAGCATGTGAGGACGTGCGTAATTTTGAATGCACACCTCTTCGAGGATAATACACCGCAGGTACGCAGGCTCTCCCAGAAAATTTCTCAACATTTACTAATTGGACGATGAGCACATCTGCACGTTCTGGATGTGCAAAGAAGCCCACTTACGCATATAGCCACAAGTGCTGGTCGTGCATTCAGCAATGTACTGCCCTTGATACATCCCTGTAGCGCGCCGAAATATCGAGGCCTCGACATATCTGCCACCAGTGGCGCAAAGGCAGCACGGGTAGCGAAACTTGTGTGCTTCACAATAAGCCTCAAATTGTGAAGGGTGGAGTTTTTGCCCATATTGGTCGGTCGGCCTGTAGCGGATGTGCAAGTGAGCAACGACCTTTTCATGCCAACAAGTAATTGACCATTGATATGTTGTTAGTTCCCTCATTTGGGCGTGATAGTGAAGGATGCCATGGCAGCAAGTGAGGATCGTCACCAGCATCTTCACGACCTTGGGGTCGGCTTCGAAAGATTCGAGTGTTGAGTATTCAGAATGTGGGGATGACGGTGCGTTCATATTAAGGTACAGATAGATGAAGACTGAACTCGTTCATCCAGCATTTATATAGGTCTACAGTCATTTCGCTTCCTGTCTGCTTCATCCCTGCACAATTTTGTCATTCCGCCATCGCCAAATCCAGACATTTGGCTGCCATTCTGCCATCGCCAAATCTCGGCTTCCATTCCGCCATAGTTACATCCAGGCATTCAGGTTCCATGCCATTGTCGCCAAATCTAGCCCTTTAGCTGCCATTGCGATTTCGGTAAATCCTCCGGTGACACTTGCTGCCTCGCTCATCCCTCGATGTCCGCGTCAGGTTACACCTGCGTGTGCAAGCGCACTTTCACTGTGCAGAACTATTTCACCAAGCATCAACGCTCATGCATTCATACAAGAAAGCGTCTTTCGTTGGCTATATCCTCTCTGAAGGAGTTTGCAAGCCGCAGGAAAAAGCCACGCACTTCACACAAAGACACGGGCTTCGTTGAACCGCCCAATCAATTATCTAATTCACCCATCAATCACCTGGCCTCAGGTGAAGCCAACGCTGTAACAGAGCCCGAAGCTACCAGTGCTCCATCGTCAGCTTCCGGAGGAGGGATCGCCACCCCTGGTTGTGAAGTAGGGGAAATTGACGGAGGAGAGGACATGAGTTTGGCACAGCGCAGGCCAAGACGTCAGAATCACCTGCTTCCAAAGCGATTCCGAGACATACTTCCTGTGCCTCCACCCACTATGTCTGTGGAAGTCTGTGAACTACCTCAGGCATCTGTCACTTCCGATGCATGCCCAGCCCTATCATCGCGCCCTATATTTTGCACACCCACAAATATCTTCGGACTAGTGCATCAATACTTCTCCTCTACACCGCCATCCCACGATCCGGAAGAATATGTGACTATCGCAGATCTCTCGTTTATTCCTGGCAGCCTGCAAGTTAACGAAGAATCCGACCCACCTGCTGCTTCCGGCAGCGACTCTCGGTACTATCCCTATCCTAACTGTTCCTCCTTTGAACTTGGTGATTGGTACTGGAATCAGGGGGTCCAAAAGTTGCAAGAGGACTACATGAAACTTGTAGAGATCTTGGGCGACAGTACCTTTACTGCTGCTGACGTGAGCTCCACGCAATGGAACAAAATTAACTCCCATCTGGGTTCCAATGAATATGATGAAGGAGACAAAGAAGAGTGGCAAGATGAAGACGCCAGTTGGAAAAGGACCCCAATTTCAATTGAGGTGCCTTTTCCCTGTACTACCGAAACACCCGGGCCTCAGCTCTATCAAGCCGCTGACCTGTACCATCGCTCCCTTGTGGCTGTGTTGCGGGAAAAGCTAGCCAACGCCCGAGATAATAAGCTATTTCATTACGAGCCATACCAGCTGAGCTGGAATCCTCCCCACCTTGATGCTGAAGTCCCCATATACAGGAGACTTGTAACATGTCCCCGGCTTTCATGAAGCACACAGGGAACTGCAAGAATTGCCCGGGGAACCTGACTGTGATCTCCCCCGAGTCATGGCTGCTCTGATGTTCTGGTCTGACGCCACAGCAATTGACTTCATTTGGCAGCGCCAAGCTGTGGCCTACTTACATGTACTTCAGGAACGAGTCCAAGTACCACCGCTGCAAGCCATTGTGCAACTTGAGCAACCACGTCGCATACTTTGAGACGGTACGCCTTCCCAGTGTTCGGCCCTACTAGATACCTAACCTCGCATTTCCAGCTCCCAGACTCGTTCAAAGATTTTACAGGCGGGAAAGGCATGAACACCGATTGTGCGACCCACTGCCACAGGGAATTATTTCACAAGCAGTGGAAGATCTTGCTGGACGACGAGTTCTTGGAGGTGTACGAACACGGAATTGTGATTCATTGCTGCGATGGCATCGCGCGCAGATTCTACCCTAGGATCTTTACTTATTCAGCAGATTATCCCTGAAAAGTACGTGAACTTGTGTTATTCGTGAATCACGTTGATTCTGATTTCACCAGAGTACTGATAGCTACCGTGCGAAATCTTGGAGGTTGTCCATGTCCGCGTTGCCTTATACCTAAGGAGCGCCTTCAGAACATGGGAAGGCCTCAGGATATGCAACAGCGTGACACTCTAGCACATAATGATAAGAAAAGAGGAGTTATGGTCAGCGATGCTCGGTACTTGATCTATAAAAAGGACTTCACGGTTGGGAGCGCAGCGGTGGAACGTATTCTTAAACCACAGTCATGGGTACCTACTTCAGTGAGGCATAAATTTTATCACCAACAATAGCTAACCACCCTATAGAATGCATTCTCAGATCGCCTTGGTCTTTTGGGTTTTGATATTTTTCATGCACTAGTGGTAGATCTCTTGCATGAGTTTGAGATCGGCATGTGGAAGATGCTTTTTATTCATTTGTTACAAATCGTTGCGGCACAGGACAAGCATCTTATCCATGAATTGGACCTCAGGTACATTTTATGATCGTGCGTTATCCATTAAACTAACCTCCACAAGATACCGCCAAACTCCTACGTTCGGCCCAGCGAACTATCCGAAGATTTTCGGCAAACTCTTAAGAGATGAAATGTATGGCAGCTCGAAACTTCGAAGACCTCCTCCAGGTACGACTTCATCTCCATGAAAATTGGATGGATCACTAATGTGATCTTAAGTGCTCTATCCCTGTCTTTGACAGTCTTTTGCCCGAACCGCACAATAAGAACATTCTGCAGTTGCTATTTACCATGGCACATTGGCACGGGCTTGCCAAGCTTCGAATGCATTCTGATTTGACACTAGAAATCATGGATAAAGTCACTGTAGCAGTCGGCCAACAGTTTCGTGAATTTAAAGCTGGGGCCCTGCACAGCTTACAATACACATGAACTTCGCCAGGAGGTCAAGGCTCGTGCCCGACGCAATGCAAAGCAAGCGGTAAAACAGGCTGGGAAGGCAGAAAGACAAGAAAAGGGCTAGCATACTAGAGCAAGGGCAGGCAGTGGAGTCCAGAGATATCACCCAACAATGTGCAGCGCACAAAGGTGTTCAACTTCCAGACATATAAGTTTCATGCTTTGGGGGATTATGTGTCTACAATTCGTCGATATGGCACGTCCGATTCCTACAGCACCGAATCGGTCCATCCTTGGATATTCTGTCCTCTGCACTTGACTCACTGACTGCTGTAGGGCGAACTAGAACATCGGTTCTCCCAAGTCCAGATATCAGTCGGATGGATCAGCAATCTGTTTGTGAAACAGCTGACCTGGATCGAATCGCTGCACAGGCTCGCATTCGTCATATCGGCGAACAAAATTGTTTCATCGCCCCCATGTCGAAATCGCCGAATTGGCGAGAAGCCCCCATGTCCACCACCACATTGGCATGATGCAAAAGTTCCCTGTGGAGATAGGATTGTACTTGCACAGCCACTGAAGGTGACCCAGGCGATCAAGGTGACTTCACTCATACTTGTGCAAACGATCTCTAACGCCCTGCAGGACTTTGTTCCAAAGCTCAAGGACCATCAGTTGCATCGAATCAACAAGTCCAGAGATGTGCCAGGGATCGAGAGAAGAGAACTGATACCAATACCATTATCCTCAAGGACGATCGACTATATCACCATAACATAGCTAGGTTCAACTACACCATGTACGATGTTCACAGAGCTCAAGACAGTCGTCAACCCACGCACATTGCACTGTAACATCATGGTTCTCCGAGCTAACAACAATATGGGTGACTGAGGTCATAGATTTACCTATGGTAAGGTCCTTGGTATATATCATGTCAATGTTATATACATCAGAGTCGGTATGATCGACTACACTCCTCTCCGAATGGAGTTCCTTTGGGTTCGCTGGTACGAGCCCATGGATCTGGTGTCCATCTGGGACACCTCGACCCTAGATCGAGTTCGATTTCCGCCCATGGCAGATGACTACTCATTGGACTTTATTGATCCAGTGGATGTCCTTAGGGGATGCCACATTATACCCTCTTTCGCCAGCGGCAGGAGACACGACAATGAATCAGGGGTTTCAGCATGTGCAGGGGACAAAGATGATTGGCGTGAATACCATGTTAATCGGTGAGTTGTTCCTCAATTCCTAAGTATCCAATATCGAGCTAATGATTTCAGCTTTGTTGACCGCAACATGCTAATGCGTTTTCACTTCGGTCTTGGAGTGGGACACGTATATTCTCACCATCGCTCCACGCAAGTCAAGCTGCGAGAAGGCAGCACAGGACAGGCTGCTTTTACTAGTGATGTCCTTCACCCCACAGACGACGAAGAAGTTGACGTCGACAATGAAGATGACATGAATGATGAAGATGACTGTACCATGGGCCAATTAACTTTTCAGCAGCGCTTCAGTTCCAGCAACGATTCATTATTATCTCAATTTGATCAGATGTATGATAGCGAATTAGAGGTAGATTACGAGAACTAGATCTCGTTCGTAACCTTTGGCCGCAAAGCTCCACGTAATAACCCTGAATGTCCAATGCTACCGAATGGTGCTGCAGCTTTTCCAGGGCTAGCATAAATGTAATAACTTGAAGATGCCGCGATGGCGAACAAACTGGCATCAGGCATGGTCAAGGTATGTAAACCTCTCAATCTTCATTTAAAAGGTGCATCGTTCGCTCAAATATCCAACAACAATGACTTCCACTATAACACACAATACTCACATCGGGTGCTACCTACACGATGAGCAGTTACCGGCAATTATGCCATTCTTTGTGGGTTTTTTTCTGCCTTACCAACTACGCGTTACTAATTCAGTTCTTTCAGGGTGATTTTGTTGGCCTCCAGGGAACCTTTCACTTCATTGGGTACCTTGTGATCGGACCTCAACCAACGCTGTATCCATTGTATGTAGGTATATCTACTTCTTGAGATTTTTTTTTGTCTCATTATAGCCCGCAGTCTTCAACGATATCCCTAGAGACCGTAAGTAGTTATTATGTTTTTTTTGTAGCCTTCATATTGACTAATTCTACAGGTACAGTCCCACATCAAACTGTATGCGTATTTGGAGACCGGAATCGTCCACATGTCCATATTCAAACTTCATCAGAGCACAGATGTTCTGGTCTACACCCTGGTGGTAAGTTGAATCTCAACCGCGCCTCTCCTTCCCACTGATTACTCTTGTAGCGCGGCCATGCCACAGCAAATTTAGATCTGCCTCCCAGGTGATCTAGGAAGGGGAGCAATAACAAATTACACATTGTATATGATGGTCTGGTGAGTCCACCTTGCAATGATGGTTTTATCTTGCTTGACGATATCATAGGACTTCGAGGGCGGTTATCAAACCGTCGTTAATTTTGCCATCTATCCATTCGGATATATCAATGCGGTACACGAAGGCGCTGAGCAGCCTGATGACTTTTCAGGCGCAGGTTTCAGTACACACACCTCCCACATCCACCCTTCAGTCTTGGATGACTTCAGACGCTGGTGTTGTGTACGAAGACGATCCCAGTGACAAGAGCAACTATGAGCCATACGAGATCAAAATGGCCCCTCGAATCGCTGTCCCAGTGCAACCCGATCACCCTCACATTGAGATACCGGCTGAAATCATTGCCCCCCATGAAACTGTTTCTCACGGTGATGACACCTTGCAGCGGATCATGCTGGTGTATCCCACTTGGACAATGCCCCTAGGCTACCTGAGGCTTCTAATGAGAGTTGTCATTTGCACGGGGCAGACCGAGAACCCACATACCATCACCAAAATGCATGCTGAGAACAAAATTGCACTCATCCACACCCTCTGGGCCGAGAGTATGAAGCGTGCTAACACAACTCTTGATAGATTGGAAACAGGTCAGAAGCTCCCTCATGCAATACACCCTGCACACGTACTGATTACTTTCCAGTGATTTCCATACAGGGCGGGGCGATCTTGAGTCTGGAAGATATCTTGCTGAAAGTACGTCTTCTCCTTATTGTGATTACTTATCTCACGTCGAATAGGCCGGTTCATGGCTGTCGCAGTTTATCTACGACATCAACCATACAGTGAATTTAGGAATATCACACCCCACAGCAGGCTTTGGGATCCACGAGATCTTTGGTGTGCTACTCATCGCTGAGCTCGAGGACTTGCTAGCCAACTTTGTGCGCCCACAATCCAGTTGTCTTCCCATTGCAGTCGGTGTTCTTAATTGGCTTCGGTTTTCACACTCTTATTATGCTATGCAGGCTAACGGTTTCTTCTGGGTCATGCGCTCGGAATTCGCCAAGGCGCTCCTCTGGCACATTGTATTCAGGTCCTCCAGATTGGCCGCTCTTAGAGTCGGAGCAGTCAATGGTGCGCCACTGGTTGTGGCTGATCTCGCACCCTGATGACTTCAGGAATGCCCAGCACCCACCCGCAGACACGCTGGCCTTTGTCGGATCTTCTGTATGTTGTGTCTACTCTGCGGGCTTTTCATTGTTAAAGCTACTATTACATTAGGGTTATGGTGCTCTCCTGCGAAAACTGAAGACCGTTGTAGCCGAAACCCCCGGTGCCTCCATGTCGCAACAATACCCATCAGCCAGACAAGTTCACAACGAATTGGTCGAGACTACATTGATGCTATTCGCACAACACGATGACCCAGGACTCGAAATGCTCATGAACTGCATGTCCTGCCTTGTGTCGCCTCAGGTGAGTTCCCATTCTTATTTCTGTATTACTGGCTAATGACAACACAACATGTAGCCGGGATGAAGTCAAGCGGATTGTGCGTTAAGCTTCCTGTGAAGCACTGCATTTGCCTTGCATATCTTGCCTTGCATATCTTGCTCACAAACGGTCAGCTCGGAGTATGTAACATCTATGACAGTCGTTTTACCTGGCGATACTCCCCCTCTTCAATACAGCGATTAAAAATACTTTCTATGATAGCTTGTAGCTGATGGTCGATCCTTGTCGAGCTCCTGGAAGGCTCCTCAGTGCGCATATCGGTCAATTGCATTTGCTTGGGGGTGGCTGCACTACTTGTATTCCTTGTATTTCCAATACAATGTGGCTCCTTTGTCTTCGACATGCTTGGCCATTCATTCGAAATCACACCTCAAGAACCTTCGAGCACTTGAAAAAGTGTGTCAGCTCATTTATTGATTATTTTATTATCTGGCTAACCTACTGTATCTGTTTAGAGTTTGATCGCCATTTTTTCGCAAATTTTCCGCAAATTTTTCGCCACCATTATGGCGGATATGGTGATCAAACTTAAAAAAACTACTTAGCCAGATGATCATAGAACGATCGTGTGAACATCTTTTGAGCCTTTTGCTCCCCACCGACTTCAACATGTTGAATATTAGTCCAGCCTTCGTTTCTACGTCCATAACCCATTTGAAAGATCTCACAGAGAATACCCTGGTATCTTGGCTCCAACAACTGGGGCCCTATATTGTCAGTGCGCCTACATATCCGTCATATGGTTGTCTCATAGCTTTGCCTCCAGCTTCCAGACTCCCTCTTCATCACAGCTTCCATGCTGTTTGGATTGGTTGACCTCCATGACCTTAAGGTTCTTCTTGACGTGTGCCTCAAGGAGGTTGCGATGCAGGACGCCTCTCCAGCATGAAGAGGACAGTTGCATAGCCTTCCTTCGGCAAGGAGGGCACTGTTTAATGGAAGAGAGGATGTACCGAGCTCAGCTGGAAGTGTTGTTGTTCAGTAAAGCCATTGCGAACTTGTGCGAAGAGCTGAACACTAGAAGTCAGCCAGGTGAGCCATGTCGTTCAAAGGCATATGTCCAACACTAATCATTTTTTCCAGTTACGTGGTGTCTTGGTCAAACTGTGAAGCTGATCACAGTGAATGGTGTTGGGCAAGTGGGAGCATGCCAAGCGCCTCGCTCGGTCAATTTCGATTGCTTCCAGCCTACAAAGGCCGTTCAAGACAAATGTCATGCATGGCTTCTCACTTCATCGGATTTTGAAGACACTCCGTTAGTTAGTTCTAATACCAGCTGGACCCCTCCCGACTCTCCTCAACCTCATGAAGCACTCCTAAGGGTGAGTACAATGAATATTACGAGGAACCTGGTGTTCTAACGCTGTGCAGCATGACAATCAATTTCTTTCTCTACCTCGTTTGATGAAAGCTTGGGTTGATAATGTCACATATTGTGCATACATAAGCGCATCCTTTGCAGAAGCCAACGAGCCCCTATGCACCGACAACAGCCATAGGCTTACAGCAAAGGAGTCCAAAACGCTGAATGTGCTCAAGTCTGATTTCCACATTCTGTACTTGAAGAAGCAACGCGCTCAGGCCGAAGCGGACATGTTTTCCGAAGCTATTTCACACAGTGCTGAGTTCGAGTCCACTCATAGTGGTAGGCCCGCAGCTTTTACTTCAGTATATCACACTAAGATCACTGTAGGATCTTCTGGAACTGCCCCAAGGCTTGAATCACGTCCGCCTGATGGTTGGTTTGATGATCGGTTTTCGACATTGTCCACGTCATCCTATGCCTCAGAAACTCTGTGACCCTCTCACTTGTAGTTGTAGCAGTCGTTTTCCTTCCCCAGTTGAAGTTGGTATGTATTGGTCTGCCGTAACTTTCACTTTTGTATCTTTATTCCATGTAAGCTGGTTGTACGTCGACCTTGATCTATGTTATGTGTTACTCCTGTTCTATGACTTTTATATCACTTTGACAACTAAATACCATCTGCTCAGTGTCTCCAGAGTCAAATCCAATGGGAACCACTGATTAATCATGGCGTCGCTACCACTGATCATCGTGCTGCCCTCCAGGTTGCTCGGAGTCTACAGCAGCAATTATTCTTCTACAAAATTAAGTAGGGTCAGAAGCTGCTGCAAGATGGCATCAAGATGGCGTCGAGGACGTGTATATGTTCCTGGACGATCTTGAGGGTAATTCTGAGGCACATCAAGAGAGGGAAGAACTACCAACAGCTGTCATCACTTCACTCACTCGGTGCTATGCATCGAGTTGTAGTGAGGACCACCCATGTTATTTGTTTGCTTGTCCCCATCAAGTGAGTTTTTGTGATTGCGTAGTTGTGAGTTGACCTGATGTTTCTGCAGTAAGCTGGTCGAATCATTGATTTGGGTCCGTAGTGGAACCAGACATATACCATGTGAGTCACCGTTGATGTTCAGTCGAATTCGACGTTGAAAGTTGTTTCCACATAGCAAACCGAAGACTGGCTGAGTATGGTTGATCCTGCCATTCTTCATACTCTTCCTGAGAGTGAAGTTCATCGTCAAATGTGAGCATCTTGGTTATTTTTGCATAGCGCCGTACTGAGGATCACTCTAGCATCATTTATAAAACCATCACTCAGGAAGAGCAATACATCCAAGACCTGGACACGGTGGAAGCAGTCAGTGTATTTTGTCATCTAACATTGCTGAATCAGCTAATTTCCTTCTTGTATGTTCGGCAGTGTGAGCAAGCACCAATCGCAGAGTCAGCTAGTCCCAGGGCGCGCCATCACTATACTATTTGCTCACAGCACTGCTTCATTAGTGCCTTCGATGGGAGAGCCGCACCTACCATGAGCGTGTTGACATTTGGATTAGTGTGCATGTTCCCAGTCATGTCAGCATCTTTCGCAGTTTCATGAGTTTTGGTAAAAGTTCTGTGAGTGTTGTTTCTGCCTTCTTGCGAGTTTCCAGGGAACGAATGAATCCTTAGCAGAGATACTAGACACGCTCGTGGGAGAGTATTTGGCCTGGGACGGCCACTAATATTCCCTGGTAGAATTGAATGCGTGTTTGTCGACACTACATGAACCTACATCCCTTTCAAGACAGGAGCTCAGTGGGGGCACGAGAGAATTCCGGTTCGCGTATCCGACATACATCGGACATCTGCCCCTTGCAGAAAATGTTTCAAGGACGAGGATCGAGTCCAATGTGGACCTTCGGTTGTTCCTCAAGGTATGATGATTCTTTCTTGAAATGAAGAGTCATTGCTTGACAGGTTTGTAGGAACGCTCACATCAATCCAGGCAGCAGGAAGCTCGCCGGCTGGACTTGAAACACTTTGTCTCGACCGTCTGAACATCTGCAGAAGTACCCCATTGCGCTGGAGGCGATCATGAAAGAGACAACTGAAGGCAACGTGGACACATACTACCTTGCGGAAGCCATTGAAGCCATCAGAAGTCTTCGGAACGTTGTACAGCTCCGGATGTTCCAGACTGCGATGTGCAAAGGTCCGACTGGGAAATGGGAGTGGCACGATATTGTATCTAAGGATATCTGAGAGGGCCTCAGCTTTGCTGAGGCCAAGCGCCAGTCGTACGTCTGTCCCTGTTCTTCTAGTGGTTTTGAGTGCTCAACCTTTGCAGCATTATCTTTGAACTGATCAAAGGCGAGATGTACATCAGGGATCTAGAAAATATCGAGACGGTGGGTTGTCCTTGCAAACACTCGATTTAAACATCATAGCTCATTCTCGACACCACAGATTTACATCCAAGCCCTGCGAGAGATGGATCCTCCGGTCATTCCTCGTGACAGGCTGAATAATTTCATTGGCGATGTCTTTCACAACTTTGCTGAGCTCCACTCGCATCATCGAAAGCTGCTGGACCAACTGCATGAAATACAGCGCGAGGAATATCCGACGATCAGGAGTATCACAGCACCTATGTTTGACGCTGCTCTGAACTTCAGGGATGCATACATGTAGTACATCCCTGAACTACCCTATCGCTGCCTATCGTATCGATGATGAGATGGCCAACAACCTGGAGTCTACTGCTAGTATTCATGGGTGTAAATGTATCTCACAAGGTTTGGTTAACCCCCGGTTGCTCTGGAATTCTATTCTCCTCTACATCGACGGACCCACATAAAGGGGCCATCCCCTGATTCTGACCCTTCGTACGATCCAACAGCGGTGCAAGGATCACAGCTACTGATGTAAGACATTGTCTTTAGCATTAGTAGACTAGCTAGCACTTACCATCGATACTCTTTCTTACACACCACCCTCCTATATGGATATGGGTGGGGGGACCTGCCTAACCATGATCTGCCATTCCTTCTTGTTCTCAACAATCCGACAATATTGCTGTGAACAGGATGAGTGGACGATCGGTGAACTTTTATTTTACTCACAGGATTCTGAGGTCCCATGATGGTGATTCCTAACGATCAAACGGTACGCAAGAGAGGCTAGTGTTGCTGGTGAACTGACTTCACTTCACTTCGAATATGAGGCAGTTTGTCACAAATCTGGTTCGTTACACTTCGACCAAACTTTTTCGTAAATGAGGCTATGCAGCAACCAAATCTGTCTAATCGCGCGCCAAGATGAAATAGTTTCTTATCTTGAGTGCTATCCTTGCATGAGACGCCAGCCTCTGGTCGTCATTTCTCAACTCCTGGAGCCAAGATCCCTTGTCAACGTCCTGGATGCACTGATGTCCTTTGCGATCTCGAAGCGCTCAAATTTCACCTGCACATTCACAACATCGGCGATATGTCCGATGCCACGAGTACATTTTCTGCACATATTACCCGCTCTTTCGAGTCTGACTTTGGGAAAAGAGGAATTATCTCGTGCCAAGAGCCCCAACCGAGCGTTCAGCCCAGCGAGAGCCCTCAGTCCATTGCGAGGCATGTCATAATCTTGTGTTCTTTCTATTCTGCCAGCTGATGTTGTGATGTTTCGCAGATCGTCTTCGACGGGTGCTTTCATTCGGATGTTTGAATGAGTCCAAATGAAATAAATAATCCATGAAAAACACATAGCCCCAAACACCTCCACGCCCTTCCTCGCATCTTTTCTGCTCCTCCTCTCTTCCCTCGGTTTATTGGAAGAAGGAACCCAGCTCATCTCAAACCCTCCTTCCTTACTCCCCTTCACTGTTGTTATATGGGAGGCCAAACCATGCACAGGCGCGTTCTGCCACTGTCCAAACGTAGCAGTCTTATCTCCCATCTTCCTTGCGCTTGCGCTAGTTTCTGTATGTGGAACAAGAGGGACAAAATTGATGTTGGCATTGGAGCGTCTGTTGTTTTGTTTTGTGCGTGCGTATGCAATCCTCTCCACCAACGCCTTATTAACCTTAGCCCCAGCCCCCTCCCTACCTTTCTTCACTCGAATCCTAGTCTCAGCCATCTTCTCCATCCATTCACGCACGAGCTTCTCACGATGTTCAGCATAGGCAAAGGGATTGGCGATGACGCAGGCTGTGTCGTAGAGGTGGAGGGAGAGGAAGTAGCCGTGCATGTAGGGTTTAAGGGCAGGGGTGCCTATAAGGTGGTCGAGGCCGAGTCTGTGGGTGAGTGAGTGTGAGTTAGGATGGGGTGGGATGAAGGGGTATGAAGGGGGTATGAAATGAATGTGGGGGTGGGGTTGAAGCGTGGACATACAAACGTAAATTGAAAAAAAAGAAATCGCAATGGAAGATGATGCACGTCTTGAGTTCACTTCTCTCAACAAACTTAAAGTCCTCATACGCGCTTCTCCTCATCGAATCCTCCATCTCCTCCGTGACATTCTCTAGGAAACTAGCCCAGCGTGGCGCAGGACCGAGAGCGGGGTCGTAATAGGTGGCCATTTGGATGCCTTCGTTGGCGGTTAGGAAGAGGCCGCTGCCTGGGACGTGGTGGATGTAATTGAGGTCATTTGCTGAGGTTATGGATACGAAGTTGGATGAGGGCTACGGAGCGTCAGCATTACCATTACCACAAGACGTAGAAGATGGGATACATACGGAATCACAATCCCAGATTTTGATGACTTTTTTTATCTGCGCTTAATACTATACCGTCCCCTGCAAGTCGACTGCCTTCAATCCAGGATACATTTCGTATTGGGAGGCCGTAGCCTTGGTCTTTAAGTGCAAAATGTTTTGGGGATCAGATGTCGTATAGGAGTGTGTGTCCTGTGGATGTTCCTACTGCGTATGATAGACCGTCTGAGCGAGAAGCGAGGGCTGTGACACTTATACTGAGTGCATCGGCATCGTCCACACCTGGCATGAGAGTAGTCCACGCTGTGGGCTGTAAGAGTCGACTGGTCGGTAATCGAAGGACGCTGACAGATGATCTAGAACGAGGATCCCAGAACTGAACGGACCCGTTCCCATCAACGCTGAATGCGAGGAGATTATGCGCAGGATTGATGTTGATGCAGTTGACACCTAGGATGTTATCGTCTTGAAGCACAAGGGGGTTGAGGAAACGCCCTTGTTCGAGGTTGAGGCGATATATCTCGTTTCCTGATGCTGAGAAGAGGGCATTGCATGAAGGAAAATGGTATGCAAGGGAACGACCAAAGCGGGGTATGCGAGTCCTATAATGAAATCCGCCTTGTGTGTGCAGCTCAATAGTGCGATCATTTTGCAAGTGCATGATCTTTGTCCAATCATCTGATAAAATCTTTGACCAAGAAGTGAGCGAGCATGGCCAGAGAAGATCGAACTCACTATGAAATCAATGTTTTCTGCATCTGAATGTCACTCGAATTTTAGATTGAGCTCGTCTAGATCCCATACCTTAGTCTGTGGTTTATACATCCCTGTGGCTATCGCATGATGGCCGTCTCGTGTTTTTTTGATTTTGTTGTTGCTCGCCTCGGGGAATTCGAATCCTTGGATGAGCTCGATATTGCCTTGTACATGTTCTCGAGACATGTGTTTCCCTTTTCCTGCTGCCCATTTTCTGATGAGCCAATCCAGAATAGACGACAACGAACCCGCTACTGTGCCATTGACCATATAAACTTTCACATGTACTTCTTGAATTCAAACTCCTTGTACTATAGCGATACTTGTTTAATATCATGTTACAATTGGTTGCCGCTGCATGACTTCCAGACGTTGATCCAACTGCCGTGTAGAACTTCACAGCCCACGAGCCTCAAGACGATCACAGAAGAGCCTCTGGAACTGTGGGGCGTGATCAGCGTCCATGAGCATGCGGTTTTCCCCAGCCACTTGAATATAAGTTTTGGCACCTACTTTCTCTTCCCTGATACACGCCATTATCCCACTCGAGAACGGTCCCAGCTTGTCGGCCAGTCCTTGCATATAATTATCATATCGTTGTCTGCCTGTAAGATGCATATCATGATGATATCTCCATCGCATGGTCATATCATCTTTCACACATGTGTCACATCATGATAATAATATATAATTCTAATGCTGGACATGTAATAATGTGTTTTGATGCCAGTCAATTATAATGGCTGGAAGGTTCGGTTGTCACACTGTTATCTGCTTCTAAGATGACCATCAAGATTATATCTTCCTTGTATAGTCATATCTTTTTACATATATGTGTGACACCATGGTAATAATATCTAAAACTAAAGCTGGACATATAATAATGAGTTTTTATTGCCAGTTCTGTCTGGTCATATCGGATTCGGGTCAATTTCCTGATGAATGACTGGCCAGCCTTGATTCTACATGCTATAGAAGCCAGCCAGCCAGTATGCAACTCAGACACAAATGACTGGCCAGCTGGATTCTACACATTGTAGGTGTCATCTGGCCCATAAGCAACTTAGCAACTAGTGGCTGGCCAGCCATGATTCTACATGTTGTGGAAGCCAGCCAACTGGTATGCAACTCAGACATAATGACTGGCCAGCTGGATTCTACATCTAGTGGCTGTAAGGCTAGCCACTACTAGTACTGCTTTTAATTGTAGTAATCCTAGTATTTATATATCTACACTGTCCAACTATACTCTGGCCAGCCATGGTTCTATGTACTCCGGCCAGCTATGGTTCTACATACTCCAGCCAGCCAGGTTCTATGTACTCTGGCCAGCTATGGTTCTACATACTCCGGCCAGCCATGGTTCTACATACTCCAGCTAGTCACTGGCTGGCCATGATTCTATGGCCTTTTGGCACGACTGGAGCCACAGTTCTATGTGAAAAATGACTGAAGGGTCAGCACCCTCCACATATTTTACATCCTCACTTTTTACCAGCAAGTCACAGTAATGCAGATTTCTGAGTTGGCAATATGGTATAGACTTAGCATAGGTATGCAGGGCATCAATTTTATCCAGAAGGCTATCAGCAGCACCAGTACTACAATCATAGTCAGTAGTAGATAAACCATAATACTCAATGATTTGCCACATCCACCATTTTTGAGCCTTTCATGATGCACAACACTTCAAAGTTTCAAGCCTGCGGAGAGTGAAAGTCAACTGTGCCGCTACTGTGCTGGGGCATGACAAGATGTGACCATACTTTTGCAGATTAGAGGGCAACCCTGAATTTTATTGGATTTGCTCTGACACCACACCACATTATCCTAAAAATCAGTAAAAATCAGATCTATGTAGAGGAGATATGAATACATGATGGGGAAAATTTACAAAATAAAATGTGATGTGGTTGAGGAGCCACAAAAGATTTGGTGAAAGTTTTGCATATGATGGGGAATGATAGTAGGATCACATACACAACGTAAAATCTCATAGATACCATACCATCCTTTTATCGATGTTTAATGCAAGCAGTTACATATTTATGAATTTAAAGGTATGTGCAAACCTGGCACCAGCATGTACTATCAGGCTACGACCCAGCAATTGAGCAACTACAAAGAATTGGGCCATGAACAACATCTCCGATGTGAAGGTGTGACATGACTCGCTCTTGTGACATGCAAGCTCCTTCAATTTGGTATCATGAGGGTCTTTTTGGTGGAGGCAACCCGAGACAGTGCAACCCGAAAATGCGCACAAAGGGTGAGTCGAGGGGTTGATCCTAGATGTAAAACAAACTACTCATACTCACAGACAACGTCCAGAGCAGCAATCATCATTGGACAAGCAAGGCTTACCCTTCGGAATTGGAAGGCATTATGGCTGAAAATTGGTATTGCACTGACATGTGTGTTGCACGTGATATTGATCATCATGTTAACTCACACAGCCAGACTAAAGCTTCTTGAATGTCATTGACAAAACACAAACCTGAATCAGTGACTCATCAGCTTCAACATGAAAACTCCGAGCATTTTCCACATGTGCTACATTAGTAGATCCACGAGCAGGTTGACCGTGCAAGCTTAAGCACTTGGTTTGTGTATCTGCTACTTAATAGTAGTAGGTCACATCTTTTGGTGCTTTCATCATAAACTGGGCAATTGGGATTTCTTTGCACCGACTTCAAGTCCCTTAGTCAAATCACACTGTAACAGGCACAGACTGCTAGGGGAAACCTAAGCCAAACCTCTAAGGCAGGAGGTGGCGGCTCTACTATCGAGGATAGACTACAACATGCGGACAACTGACGACTACCTACTACGAGCCAGGACTCCTGCCACTCCCGACCTGATCTGTTCTGCCAGAATGCCCCACTACAATGCCGGCAGAAAATGGCGGCTGCGACATGGAATATTTTATTCAATATTAAATGATACTCGTGGATGTCCAGAGAAATGATTCAATGTTCGCTACTCAATATATATAGTTGGAGACAAATGCAGGGTGCAGCTAGCGTTGCACCCCGCACTCACTTTACAAGTAAACAGCGCCTATGACAGGAGGAGTCGTGTCATCGACGGCTTCTATGTTCAAGCTTACATCGAGACTGCAAAACTGTGTCGTGAGCACTTCAGTCATATTCTATCTATCCAAGTTTTTCATATTTACTCTATTACAAGATCTCCATTGCTCGAGCGGCAGTGAAATTTGAAAGCAAGCACATTGATCAAATCAGTAACAAACTATTAGTAACTCGCACATCGTGCCATCAACCATATTGCACCAATGCAAAAGCAGAAACATGACTCACTGTAGTTCACTGTCGTGACATGCTGCTCATTGAAGTACACATTCCCAGATGACCTATGACACCGGTGAGTCATGTGGTTAAATCCAGGGCGCAACCTACTCATACTCACTTTATAGCCCACGAATTCCAGTAAGCATGAATAATCATCGCAGCACTTTGATCTGATGCAATATAAGGGACATCCATCACTGATGCTGTCAATGGGACTGGCGGATGTTGATACTGTTGTGAAGCATGATATGTGCGAGCAATCAGATGACATGGCTCGTGCACTTATTGGCGGAGTATCGGAGATATCCGAGTGGCTGAGAAGTAACATGGTAAATAGTGTTGGTATTTTCAATAAAAAGTTAGTGACCGCCGCATACTCCTATCGAGTGAACTATCACCACTGCTTTACTTATATTTTGTCGTACTGCTCAGAACCTAAATCATATTAGGTTATGAGCCCTGCTTTACACATCTAGGCAAGCAAATAAAATATCTTGTTGCTTTTCATATTACTATCAGTCAAAATGTCATCCAATCCTACCCAAGGAACAACTTCGGGTCAAGTCGTCCAACCACCCATAGCTCAGGGACAAAAGCCGCGAGGGATTAATCTCGGAGCTTTGTCATCATACAAGATCGAAGCGCTGAAGGAGACTAATTGGATTCCATGGAAGGCTCGTATGACGGCCCTCCTGAATCTCCATGGCATATACGGTCATGTCGATGGAACGAGCAAAAAACCAGATCTGAATGCGGCCCCCAATGAGCAAGTGATGTGGAGTAAGCTTGACCATGTGGCGCAGACCCTAATCATGATCAATGTCAGCGATGACCAAATGATACATGTAACGGAAGCACTATCAGCCGAGCAAATGTGGACCAACCTTATGTACATCCATCAAGTTCGAGGACAGCAAAGCATCACCACCGCTAAGTGTGCTCTTTATGTGATGTGTGCAGAGGATGGTGCGAATATTCCCAAACATGTCAATGAGATGAGGAAACTGCAGGTGAGAATTCATCAGATGGGACACAAAATTACTGAGGGAGACTTCAAGTCCTTACTCATAATGTCCCTACCTGATTCCTGGGACCCCTTCACTGTGTCGTACCTTGGAACTCATACTGATGTGACTGCAAAAGGAGTAACGTCTCAGGAACTTATCTCGTTGATCATCGATGAGTACAACCGAAGAATGACACACCCGGTTAAAGACAAAGGCTTTTACACCAAGAATACTGAGCGTGGAAAGAAGCGCAAGGTAGAGAAGCCCAAGAAGAATATTCCCAATGTTCGGCTGGAATGTTCCATTTGCGGGAGGCATAACCATCCCGCCGCAAGGTGTTACTGGAAGGGAAAGCCGAAGTGTGAGTCATGCGGAAAGTTTGGTCATGAGACCACAGTGTGTTGGGGAAACAATGGTGGTCGTCAGTGCTGGGCCACTGTCCCAGACACGTCAGACTTGCGGGCGCACTTATCAAGTGCATGATGCCAAGAACAGTGACATCATGACCATGGAAGTTGAAGAGGAACAACCCAACGTAGTGTTCATGGCCAAAAATGATGACATCACAGACGAAAAAGATGATCCTGTTATTTGGTACGAATGGTTTGCTGATTCAGGAACTACATTGCATATAACCAAAGTACAAACTGCACTCACAGATTATGTCCCACAAAAGTCCGAGATTACGGGCATCGGAAATGAGTGTCTTGAAGTTAAAGGACGAGGCACAGTTGAGTTCGAGAGTTTCCTAGGCAAACAAAAGATTATCTTTCAGTCTTAAAAATGTACTATATGTACCTAGCGCATCCAACAATCTTGTCTCCCTTAGTCGGCTCGATAAAGATGGAGGAAGCGCTAAAATTGGCAGCAGTAAAGTCACCTTATATACCAAAGGGGGACAACAAGTAGCCGCTGGCAATATAGAACAAGGCCTATATAAATTGCATGTTAGAGCAAAATTAAGGCCGTTAAATAGAGTACATACCATACAAGAAAGACCAGCCACAGACTGGCTCATGTGGCACAAACGATACGGACATGTAGCCCTTACAGGATTGAAAAAGCTACGAAAAGAACGATTAGTAGAAGGGTTCAATATAAGTGATGACATACCTACTTTCGAATGCAAAGCGTGCATTTGCGCCAAGCAAATTCAAGAACCCTTTCCAGCAGTATCAGATCACAGATCGGGGAAACCTGGAGAATTAACTCACAGTGATGTTTGGGGACCAGCGCGAGTCCAATCTATTGGCGGCGCTCGGTACTATATTTCATTTATCAATGACTGCTCTCGAAGATGCAGCATCGAATTTATGAAACACAAAAGTGAGACGGCCGCAAAAGTACAGCAAAATATAGCATACCTCGAAAGAAACCGTCCAAATCCACCGAAGAAAATTTGAGTGGATAACGGTACAGAGTATATAAACAATGACTTAATAACATGGTGTAAAAATTGAGGAATAGAATTGCAAACAACAGCCCCTTACTCACTGCAACAGAATGGTGTTTCCAAAAGGAAAAATAGAACGCTAACGGAGTTAGTGCAAGCGATGATTACAGAAAAGAACTTACCAGAGTTTCTATGGGCAGAAGCAGTCTCATATGCTGCTTACATGAGAAATCGGGCGCCGACCCGAGCACTAGAAAGTGCGACCCCCGAAGAAATATGGAGTGGAAAGAAACCAGACGTGTCTCACCTGCAAGAGTTTGGTGCTCCTGTATATGTACTCCAGGAGAGTGCCGGCCAATCTAAAATGAGTCCACGGTCAGTAAAATATTTATTTGTAGGCTTTGTGGACGGACCAACAGCAATCCGATACTATGACGCCAAAACACGTCAAATCTGCGTGAGTAGAAATTATAAATTCCTGTCCTCACCGGTAGATACCCCCATGATAGAGCCTAATGGGCAGCGTGAGGGGGAGGCAGAGAGTGCAGATGCGCAGCCATTAGGGGGAGCTGACATGCAACTACCTGCAAACCATTCCAGTGAAAACCGGCAAGAAGAAGAGTACATACGAAGTAGTGGTTCCAATCAAGAAGAAAACAAATCCACAAAACGAAAGCGGAAGGAACCACAGAAAGAACAAGATCTGCCCAGAAGAACGAAGAGGAAAACGGTCAGACAGGATTACCGCAGATTAAATGACCCTCATGACAAGTGGTCAGCGAAAGAGATACCGAACTTTGATGAAAATGAGGACGTTGAACCTAGAACAAACGAAGTCAAAGACGGTCAATCTCTATTATTATCTGAACTCACCGAGGCAGATATTACGCTGATTGCTATGACAGAAGGGGGACATATAGATCCCAATGAGCCGAAAAGTCTTAAAGAAGCAAAGGCGTCATCAGACTGGCCAAAATGGGAAGAAGCGATAAAAGCAGAACTTACCCAATTGAACGAAATGGGTACTTGGGAATTAGTAGACGCTCCCAAGAACAGGACACCTGTTGGTAATAAATGGGTCCTGGTGAAGAAAACCAATAAAGAAGGCGAAATCGTCAAATATAAAGCCAGATTGGTAGTGAAGGGATACTCACAGATACCCGGCATGGATTTCAGAGACACATTTGCTCCTGTTGTGCGTCTAGAGTCGATATGATCGACTATGTCTGCCACAGCAGCCCTAGATTGGGAAATTGAGCAAATGGACGTAAAAGGAGCGTACCTCAATGGTATATTAACCGAAGAAGTATACATGGTATAACCAGAGGGGTACAGCGACGGAACGGGACGAGTATGCAGACTTCATAAAACCCTTTATGGGCTAAAACAGTCTGGACATGAATGGAACATTGAACTGAACAGTCGCCTAATGAGAATTGGATTCAAACATACCGAGTCGGATCCATGCGTCTATATTAGGAAGACCGAATCAGGCACCAAGATTATCACAGTATGGGTCGATGACCTATTACTATTCGCAAACGGCGCTGAATTAATGAGTCAACTAAAGACACAGTTAAAAGGAATAATGGAAGTCACAGACCTTGGAGAACCCAAAAAGATTGTCGGAATCGAGATAACTCGAGATCGTGCAAGTAAATCAATCAAATTAACGCAAGCACGATACATCGACTTGATCTTGGCAAAACAAGATCTCCAGAACTGTAACACAGTTGGGATGCCAATGGATCCAAAGATAATACTCGAAAAGGAGAATACTGACGACAAGGGCGATGGTAGCAACAGTTATGCGTCGCTGATCGGATCCTTGATGTATTTAGCAGTGGTGACACGCCCCGATATATCATACGCAATACAGAGGCTCAGCTCATTCGCGTTGAATCCCGGACTTGCACATTGGTCAGCCGTGAAACGAGTATTGAGATATCTGGCGGGGACGCGAAACCTTGGAATAAAATACCAAGGACAAAATGCTACGAATGAAGACTTGATCAAATTTGATGGATGGTCAGATGCGGATTACGCTAACGACATTCGGGACAGAATTTCAGTGTTGGGATATGTCTTCAAGTTAAACAGAGGAGCAATTACCTGGAGCTCGAAGAAGCAGAACGCGGTCTCATTGTCATCGACAGAAGCAGAATACGCTGCGATGGCACATGCCGCAAGAGAGGCAGTATGGCTCCAATATCTTTTCGAAGACCTAAACCTGACACAGAAAGAGCCGACAATTCTCTATGGAGATAATATGGCTGCGTTAGCGATTGCACATGACCCTCAATATCACGCGAGATCTAAGCATTTCGATGTGAAAAATCACTACATCAGAAACAAGATTCGCGAGAAAGTAATTATAAACATTTATTGTCCTACAGAGAGAATGATCGCGGATGTACTCACCAAACCGCTATCAAAACCTTCACATCAGAACCTCTCTGAAATGCTAGGTATGTCCTCAGATTGAGGGGGAGTGTTGTGAAGCATGATATGTGCGAGCAATCAGATGACATGGCTCGTGCACTTATTGGCGGAGTATCGGAGATATCCGAGTGGCTGAGAAGTAACATAGTAAATAGCGTCGGTATTTTCAATAAAAAGTTAGTGACCGCCGCATACTCCTATCGAGTGAACTATCACCACTGCTTTACTTATATTTCGTCGTACTGCTCGGAACCTAAATCATATTAGATACTGTCAAAGCAGCAGCAATGGCGAGTACGAAGGAGAAACGCATTGTTTTGTGACGATGTGATATGAGGTCAAATAAATATGAAGGGGATGGTAGGAAGACGACTTGTTTTTATGTGCTGAATATTGTGCTGGTTCGGCAAGGATTGTCGAGATGATGAGGGCCATCTCCGTCGCCTGCGGCGCGGACCCTTAGACATTAGGCATGGGTGCCGTCTGCACGTATCTCAAGAGTAAATGACTTCTCACTTTTGTAGTGATATTTAAATGGACACTCACTCCATTGCCAAGACCGATACCGAATGCTGCGCCCAAGACAGTATTGCCTACGAAAGGCAAAAAGATAAGAAAGAGTGATCTTGCATTGTCTTGAGTTGTAGCTGCGAAAAATCTGATCAGCCTCAGGTCGCCAACGAGTCACGACCGTACGATGAAGACAAAGATTATGTGCCGCGCAACCCTAGACAAGCGTCGGAATCTTTGGCTCGCTGACACACTGTCGATGCAGATGGACATGAGATTCTCGATCAGTCAGAAAATGACGTACCTCAGGCTGATCGCAAGGACAGTTACGATATATACCGATACTGTCGGCTGACGTGCTGGCATTCTGCCCGACTTATCAGACTTTTTGATTTTCAAGCTTACGACTCGAACCACCGGGGGGGCTGCAAGTACTTTGGTCACCAAGGTCATGTTGTCACGTCAATATCATAATTGAGACTCGGAGATGTTATATTTATGGGTCCCTATTGTCGACAACCTAGCAATCAACTACGACATAATGAGCAACATCACCAATGCGAAGACAGGGACATGACTCACTCCTGTGACGTGCGAGCTCCTCGGCATCTTGAGAGTTCTTCTCAAAATTTACCTGGATCCTCGCAAAACCCAGTCGCAGAATCTGGGAAAACCTATCACAAAGAGCATAGGGTGAGTCAAGGGGTTGATCCTAGATGCAAAACAAACTACTCATACTCACGAGACAAAATGTAGTGCAGCACTCGCCGTCGGTCGCGCATATCGCATGTAAATCACTACATTGCGTGGCCCGGTTGAAAACAGCCGGCGTTGCACTGACAGACATCGATGCTGTCAAAGCAGCCACGACAGCGAGGAAGAAGAAACGCATTGGTTGTACGAGGTGATATAGGATCTGTTAGACCAGCTCTCGGATAGTTCTGAGATGGTGGACGGTAGAGAAGACGGCTGGCTTTTATATCCTGAAAACCTCGTTGAACCATTTTGTAAATGGATAGGTTTCAGGTGACTGGCAGTCTGGGCCGGGTATTTTATGAACCTGTTACCAAGGTGCAAGCTCCTTGACATGGTACTACTTACGGAGAATGGATGAGGCGGTTAGGACCGAGTACGAATCATTATTGAGGAGCCTAACAGTACATGGTCAGGTCGAAATCACGTACGTTGCTGTCCAAGGCACTAGCCGCAGAATCACAATAATTTGAACGAGAAGATGATGCAGCATAAATAACACGCCTGCGTGGCATTCAAGAGATATTCCGTCGATCGTGTGCGCCATAAAGTAGCATTGGAAATGGCCCCTAAGCCCGAACGTCGGCTGTGAATCGTTAATTGAGATGTTTACTACGAGTCTCGATATGCCGCAGAACGTACCCAATAGAACGGACATGTAGCTGCATACGAGAGTGCTTCGATGTGACATAGGTGCAGAGTTGATGACAGCGAGGGGAACGGGAAGTGAACTTGAAGATCCAACTTGATGCGCGAATAAGTCCGCTCAATGGACATTACCCGAATGGACAGTAATTGGAAAAGGAGAAGAAAAAAGTCCGCTGAACGTACTTTTGTTTCTCAAAGTACAAGCGTCAAGAGGACGTGTGCGCTTGAATCTGGAAGTCCACACCCGATGTCTGGTCGATTCACCGTCAATGGATTTGTCTAGATTGTGCACAAGCGAATGTAGGATTATAACTCGACATATCGACTGTGATATGCGTGTATACTGAAGGGAATTATGCGGTTATGGGCGAGAGCGTGGGCGAAAGGACAGGTCGCATGTGTGAGCGCCGGAGGAGTGCACTATTTCGTGTCTCATTCGGCGCTACGAGGCGATGCACGGTTGGCGAGAAGGACGTGAAACACTACTGTTATTTTGCCACAGCTGTACAAGACTCGAGTACCAAGACCCAGAACGCAGTGAGTACTGAGCTATGGTGTGGCGGCCTTTGGCCGAGGGGTACTATGACTACAAGACAGCGTCATCATAGACGCGTGAAACATATTCTGGCTGCTTACAAATGTGACGCTGCGTCAATTTTCGAGAGCTTACTGAAAAACTTTCAATGTGGCAAGTGTTTACTTGAAGGGAAGATGAGTATTTGCCTCGTTGTCAACATTTTGTCGAGTAGAATGGCGAGGCATTGGCGAGACGTGTGTTATGTGATAAGTTGGCAGGTGGGTTGAATTTGCGCTGAGTGACTTGTTGATGAGAACAGAACCAGAGGGTAGAGAGACACATGCCCGCACTCGTATATATACTCGTACTGTCGGCTGACGTGCTGGGATTATGTCCGACTCATCAGACTTCTTATTTTCAAGCTTGCGACTCGGACACCAGGGCTGCAGTACTTCGGTCACAAATGTCATGTTGTCATATACTCGAGTCTCGAACTACGAAAGAATGAACAACATCACCAATGATAAGGCAGTGTCATGACTCACTTTCGTGACGTGCGAGCTCTTCGGCATGTTGAGAATCCTTCTCAACCTGGTGGTGTGCAAAACCCAGCCCCAGATGGGAAAACCTATTACAAGGAGCAAAGGGTAAGTCAAAAGGTTGATCCTGGATTAAAAGCAAACTACTCATACTCACGAGACAATAGCCAGTGCAGCACTCGCTGTTGACCTTGCATTTCGCGTCAAACTTAAGACATTCCGTGTCCTGGTTGAAAACAGCTGGTGTTGCACTGACATACATCGATGCTGTCAAAGCAGCCACGATGGCGAGGAAGAAGGACCGCATTGGTTGTACGAGGTGATATAGGATCTGTTAGACAGGCTCTCGAATAATTCTGAGATGGTGAACGGTAGGGAAAACGTCTGGCTTTTATATCCTGAAAACCTCGTTGAACCGTTTTGGGAATGGACCGGGTATTTTATGAAGCTGTTACCAAAGCACGAGCTCATCGACATGGTACTACTTACGGAGAATGTTCAGGTGCGATGAGCCAGCACGCTGAGGCACAACGTCGGGAGGCGAAGCCCGCTAGTAACAGCAGATCAAAAACACGCCAAGCCATCACAATAACTTGCATGAGAAAATGATCCAGCCTACAATATAATACACCTGCGTGGCATTCAAGAGAGATTTCGTCGTGTGCTGCTGCACCATTGCATGAACTTTGAAGTAACGTTGTAAATGGTTGATGATGATGATCGGCTAGATTGGATGATAAGTCACGTGGATGTTGTCGGAGAGGACATGCCTAGTTAGTAGTCTCCCTTAGTCAGATCAAATAGAAGGAAGACAGTCGTTCCTTTTATGTTATGGGCCTGCCCGCAGTAGCAGTCTATAGCTACTTACCTTCACCTGATGGGAGAAGCCCCCTGATGCTCTTCATCCGGAAGATGACC
This sequence comes from Suillus ampliporus, assembly GCA_016584345.1. Taxonomy (NCBI): domain Eukaryota; kingdom Fungi; phylum Basidiomycota; class Agaricomycetes; order Boletales; family Suillaceae; genus Suillus; species Suillus ampliporus. Next base: position 203,353 of record JABCPV010000035.1, on the reverse strand, counting down.
AGGCCTTTAGTCTCCCTACTTCCGACGATTAGCCACTGGAATTAGATCATGATTCATGTAGTGCTTCCACAGAATTGACATTACTAGCTTACTCACATGGCATATATCATGTGTACATCAACATTTCAATTGAAGGATGTCGCCGACGAGGGTAACCATACAAATGGTTGATCGATGATCGGCTAAGTGATCACCATAAACATTGCTTTTTGTGACGTAAGTGAGTAGTCTCCTCTACCCACGGCCCACGGGTCGTTCCTGGAGTGATGGTATGTGAAGGTACCAGCAAGACTACTAATACTATTAAGCTATGGTTTGGCGGCCTTTGGCCGAGGGTATGAGTACAAGATAGTGTCATCATAGACGCGTGGAATAGTCAAAGCTAATTAACAATCTGGCTGCTTCCAAATGTGATTCACTGTGTCGACTGTCGAGACTAACACAGAACACGAATTCATGGTTTACTGAAAGCTCTCAATGCGGCAAATACTTGAAGGGAACATGAAGAATTGCGTCATCGTCATTGTCTTGTTGAGTAGCATGGCGAGACTTTGCGAGACATGTATTCTGTGATAAGTCAGGTGCAAGTGGTCGAACCCGCGGTGAGTGACTTGTGGAGGAGAACAGAGCCCGTCGGCTAATGCGCTCGCATTATCTCCGGCTTAAGTATGAGGCTTTTGATTTTCAAGCTTACCACTCGGACTACCAGGGGCCGCTGCAAGACTCCTGTCACTCATGTCATATTTTCACGTCAATAAATTGAGTCTAGATTCAAAGGTCCCCATTGCCTATGACCCGACAATCAACACTTTATGAAAGAATTGCACCATGAATGACATCACCAATGCAAAGACAGGGACATGACTCACTCTCGTGACATGCGGGCTCCTCGGCATCTTGAGAGTCCTTCTCAAAATTCAACTTGAATGTCGCACACCCCAGAATCATCTTCGTAAAACTATCACAAGGAGCAAAGGGTGAGTCAAGGGGTCGATCGTGTATGCAAAGTAAACTAATACTCACGGCACAAAATTCAGAGCAGCACTGGTCGTTGGCCGTGCATTTCTCGCTAATCTCACGACATTTCGGCGTGTCCCGGTTGAAAATAGATGGTGTTGCGCTGACAGACATTGATGCTGTCAAAGCAGCCGCGGCGGCGAGGAAGAAGAAACGCATTGGTTGTACGAGGTGGTATGGGATTTGTCAGATAATTCTGAGGTGGTGCACTGTAGGTAAGAGGGCTGGCTTTTATGTCCTGAAAACCTCATTAAACCGTTCTGGGAATGCACAATGGATGGCGTGACAGTAATCATTCGTCGGGTCGAGCCCACTTGACATTGTATTACTTACGAGGCGGTTAGGGTCCGATTAAGAATATTGAGATAGTTCGGGTCCGATTAAGCAGCACGCTGAGCGTCCGGAGGCTCTGACTGACGAGGATACATTGAGCCTAACAGCACATGGTTCCAGGTTAAATAATATACTTACTGTTAATTGATCGAATACACGGTCCAGGCTACTAGCCGCAAAACCACAATAATCTGGATGAGAAAATGATGCAGCATACAACATAACACACCTGCGTGGCATTGAAGAGATATTCCGTGGATGATCGTGTGCACCGTGAAGCAGCGTTGCAAATGGTCCCTGTGCTCGAACTTGAACGGCTGTGAATCCTCAGTTGAGGTGCTGACGTCTTAATGTAGCTGCATACGAGAGTGCTCCGACAACATAGGATAGCTAAGGCGTAATGGCCGCCAGCAGAATGTGAAAATAAACGCTCACCTACAATTCCACTCCATAATCCTGTACTTCTTTGTTTACTGGCAGGCGAAATGTTTTCTATCCGGCACAGACTATGCCAAATATCGGTTCAAGCTCGGTCCGAGAAGGACTCATTGCTAGTCCAAACATGACATACCATTGCCGCCAATCGTCAACAGTCAAATTTAAAGTCAATTCAAGAATCTGGCTGCTTACGAATCTGACGCGGCGTTGACTGTCGAGTTCAACGCAATTGTTTACTGAAAAGCTTTTCACCTTAAGCTTAGAGTGTGTACTATGTAGTACTTGAAGAAGGTGGTCACTGGTCTGGTTACGAGACTTTAGCGATGTGACAAGTTGGCAGGTCGGCCCGGTTGAACCCACGCTGAGCGACTTGTCGAGGAGAACAGGGGCAGAGAGACACATGCCCGCACTCGCATAGATATTGATGTCGTCGGCTGACGTACCGGCATTGTGTCCGACTTAACAGACTTTTGATTTTCAGGCTTACGACTCGGACCACCGGGGGACTGCAGCACTTCGGTCACAAATGACATGTTGTCACATGTTTGAGTCCCGAAGATGTTATATTCACGGGTCTCCATTGCCAACAACAGCAGTAGTCAGCTACGAAAGAATAAACAACATCGCCAATGCGAAGGCAGGAACATGACTCACTCTCGTGACGTGCGAGTTCCTCAGCATCTTGAAAGCCCCTCTTATTCACCTGGATCCTGGCAAAACCCAGAGGCAGAATTAGGGTAAACCTATCACAAAGAGCATAGGGTGAGTCAAGGGGTTGATCCTGGATGCGAACATACTCACGAAACAAAATTTACTGCAGCACTCGCCGTCGGTCACGCATACCGTGAATGTTACACTACATTGCGTGTCCCGGTTGACAACAGCTGGTGTTGCGCTGACAGTCATTGATGCTGTCAAAGCAGCCACGATGGCGAGGAAGAAGAAACGCATTGGTGGTACGAGGCGATATAGGATCTGTTAGACAGGCTCTCGAACAATTCTGAGATGGTGGATGGTAGGCAAGATAGCTGGCTTTTATCCAGAAAACATCGTTAAACCGTTTTGGAAATGTGTAGAATTCAATTGTCCGGGCCGAATATTTGATGAAGCTGTCACCAAAGTGCGACTCAGAGTTCGTTGACATGCCAGTACTGCTCAATGCGGAGAGTGGATGAGACGGTCAGGGTCGAGTAAGAATCATTATCGAGGCAGTCCGATCAGGCAGCACGTCGGGTCACAACGTCCGTATACGGGTCTGACTGGCAAGGATAAACATAAACGGAGGCTAACAGCACATAATTAAATAACATACTTACCGTACTATTTAATGGTCGAATTCCGTGGATCATGGGTCGTGTGCAACCATGAAGCAGCGTGGATCGGCTAGATTGGATGATAAGTCACAAGTAGATGCTCAGAACAAGGAGATAATTGTTCGTGGATTCAGGCCATCACACGTTACATGTACCTTAGCTTGAGGAGACACCGTGAGGTTGACAAACTCAAGGGAGTCCGAGTGAGCCGTACTACTACTGCCAACGCGTGAAACAGTAACAGTGAATCATCAATCTGAGTACTTACGAATCTGACGCGGGGTTGATCACCTTAGTGCTTTAAGTTGTGAAGCAGTGATCGATTTGATCGTCATGATAAGTCACGTGGGAGTTGTTTGAACACGAGAGGGCATGCCCTCTGTACTTACACCTTCCTCCAACTTCTAGTCATGAGCTATGGCGGTGGTGGTTCACCTGAGCCATCTCGATGGTATACTTCAACGCCTTACTATACTGCTAATTCATCACCAGAACCACAATCAGACGACGATGACGACCAACTGCCAATGTCAGGTCCATCTAGGCTTACCCTAGACCTACCTTCTGCCCTACTACAACTCTCAGATGATGATGACTCGGATGTTCACCCAACTTCGAATCCGCACTCGAATCTCCACTTGAATATCAACTTTAATCTTCACTTGGACTTTAGCCAAGCCACTCTAGGACACTCCCGACCCCCTTCACCAACTCCAACCGCTGACTTTAGCATGATATCTCCTCCAAGCAGTCCATCATATATTCAATATCACTCTCAGTTCCTTTCTCCACCACAAGGGCGTAATACCCTTCCTTTCTTTCGTGCATCCCCAACCCGCACCTCTCCCCATGTACGCAGTCACAGCATGACCTTGGGAAGCAGTACAAAACGCCGTGTCCGTCCTAATATCACAAAGCTTTGGGAAAGCATCTCTTCATCTCCCAGAGGCAGCAAGGCCTGCACCTCTCCCACCCATAAACACTTTCCCAGATCCTCTCCTAATCTCTTGCGCGCAAAACGCAAGATTAAACGTCCTTCAGTAACAGATGTCTTTAGTCTGCATAGCAGTGCATCCGGGGTTCAGGGTTATTTTGGCCCTACGGGAACAGAATACGTAGACTACGGTGCACTAGACCCCCTCGATGGCGAGGAAGGCGAACTCGTAGATCACGACGGTTATTTCGATCCAGTTCAAAGTGAACTCACCCGTCCGTATTTCTCGTGTCCTCTGTATACGAAACTAATTTCATCATCTAGCATCCCCATCTTGCTATACGCACTCCGGATCGCCATCCCCGATAACACCTTCGTCCACCACACCCACCTCATCTCAAGCCTGTTTCTTCCCACCTCGTACTCCATCCCGAGCTTACACCCTTTGTCGAACATCTCTTGTACCATACGCTTCAGCCTCCACATCCACGTTTACTTCCACCCAATACCTCCCCGCTGCCCAAACTTCTCTCCCCCTGCCCCCCGAACTTACGTTATACATCCTCTCCCTCCTCCCCGTCCGATCAGTCCTAGCATGCATGCTCGTCTCCAGCTCATTCTACATACTCGCCAGAGACACCAGTGTCTGGTTAGGGGTATGGAAAGGGAGAGAAGGCCGCCCGAGGGTACGCGCACACGCACCCCGCCCAAACCCCTACAGCTATTCCTACCCAAACCACTTCGCATACGGACTCGCCCCTTTAATAAACTACATGTCCTCCTACTCTGTCGTACCACGAGATTCCCTCCCCAGTCTATCCTCTTCTTCTTCTGAAGATGACTCTGATTCGGACGGGTCATCGCTGCGCTATGCGCACCCTGATGAAGGCGTCCATGGGTTTCCGCTTCTTGAGGATGGTGAGGACGGGGAGGGTGATGAGCCTAGTGGGTGGGCTATTGATTGGGGTCGGGTTAAAGCCTTGTGGCAGAGCGGACACTCGAGGGGCGTGTTTTTGGATGGAGATGGATCAGAAGATCATGCTGATCGTACATCGATTCGCGTTCCATCCATCGCTTACCATGATACGATCGAAAGAAGAGGCGCAAACCTAGGCCCTCTCCGGCTCAATTGGCATACCCTCTACCACTCCCGCGCCACACTTGAGAGACGGTGGCGAGATCCACGTGGTGAACCTCGGGTGATGCGGATCGAAGGGCACGGTGACAGGTTAGTTCCAGTTCTTCTCGCTTTGCTTAATAATTGACGCCCCGCAGCGTTTACTGCCTCGACTTTGACTCGCGGCGCATCATCACCGGTTCCCGGGACAGGACCATAAAAGTCTGGTGCATCCGCACCGGCGAGTGTCTTGCGACGTTTGAGGCGCATCTAGGGAGCGTGCTATGTTTGAAGTTTGAGAAAGACTTTGATGCTCGTCGGCGGTCTGTTCCGTGTGATGGCGAGGATGACGAGGAATCGCTCGGTTTGATGGTATCCGGTTCTTCCGACTGCACTGTGCGCGTTTGGGACCTCTATGCGAGGGATCGCGGCTCGAGAATACGCGCAGATGTACGTGCGGTGCTGCGTGGTCATTCCGGGGGCGTGTTAGATCTGAGGATGGACGAGAATTGGATCGTCAGTTGGTAAGCGCCACTGATTGCATATACTCGGTGTCACCAAAGCTTAATACCCCCGCTCGCACAGCTCCAAAGACGCGCTCATTAACGTCTATTCGCGATCCACGCTCATGCTGCACGCCGTCCTCCAGGGGCATGAAGGTCCCGTGAACGCGATCGGGCTTGAGGGTGGGAGAGTGGTGAGTGCGAGTGGGGATGGGAGGATGATGTTATGGGATGCGGCGAGCGGGCGGTGCGAGCGGGTATTCGAGGGACATGAGAGGGGATTGGCGTGTATCGAGTTCAAGGTCTGTCCCCCCACTTGCTTCTACCCGAAGTGGCGTTTAGTTCGCTGACGTGACCACCCACGCAGGACGATTTGATCCTAAGTGGTTCCAACGACTGCACGATCAAGCTCTGGCGCGCGTCTACAGGAGAATGTCTGCATACGTTCGCGGGTCATACGTTGTTAGTCCGTGCGTTATGTTTCGATCCGAGGACTGGGTATGTGGTTAGCGCGAGTTATGATCGGAGCGTTAGGGTTTGGGAGTGGAGGGAGCCTGCCGTTCCTGTTCTTCCCACCATCTCCTGCCCTTCCTCTCCCTCTCCCTCCTCTTCTTCCTCGTCGACCTCATTCAAATCGGGAAGCTCGACATACGCGAGCGACACTGACGGCGCGAGCGTGGTAGGCGTTGCAGATGGTGTCGTTGGGTATAGAGGAATGAGCGAGAAGAGGGGTATGGGGAGGTTGGTGAGGGAGTTCAGGGATTTGCATGCGAGTCATATTTTTGATGTGAAGTTTGATGTGGGGAGGATTGTTAGGTGGGTGTTGTTTCGTTTTTTTTGGGGGGGGTTTTCTTTTTTGTGGGTTGGTTTTGGAGTTGGTGGACTTTTGGTTCTCGTTTGCTTGACCCCTGGTTCTTGTTTCCTTCACCTTTTTTATGCTTTGTTTTCTCTCTGGTTTGGTTTTGGTTTTCCTTGGCCTTCGGTTCTTGTTTCTTTTGCCTTTTTTTTTGCTTCCGGGTCGGGTCCTTTGGGGTTATGGGCCCTATGTTGGACATGGTCTTGTCATAAGCTTTCTTCTGTTTTGTTGAGGTGTCTTTTACCATTTTCTTAACCTATGATTCGCTGCCTTTGGTTCTTGTTTCTTTTGCCTTTGGTTCTCGTTTGCTTGCCTTTAATTCTCGTTTGCTTGCCTTTTGTTGGTGCAACTCACTGACCACGCTTTCTTCCAGCACATCGCACGACCAGAAAATCGTCGTTTTGGATTTCACAGATGGCATCGAAGGCGCTGAGATCTTTGTGTGATATGCAGCATTAGATTCATCTTTAGTCCATCCTGACGCTCGAGATCCAACCACATAACCAAAGCTTGGATACCCCAAGGATAACCCGACATCGACATCGATCTATTTATTTATCAACACATTTTATATCCTGCATTGCAATTGGACTTGGTTCGTTTGTGTATCTAGCTATGCCTCGTATTGTATGTACAGTATATTCGTTGAGTTATGGAACGTCGTCGGTTTGGTTTGTGAGTTGGTGGTGCCGTGCCGTGTTTGTGCGTTCTAGTTGATCATCCGTTCTTGGAGTCACTCCACTCGCATACGTATACGTGGCTAATGTTGCGACTCACGTTTAGGATTTCACGGATAGCATCAAATGCGTTGAGATCTTTGTATGATATACGAAATTGGATTCTGTTGCAATCGATCGATCAACATCATTGCAATTGGACTTGGTTCGTTCGTGTATCTAGCTATACCTCGTAGTGTATGTACAGTGTATTCGTTATCATCGTTTTGGTTTGCAAGCTGGCGGCGACAGGTTGGCTCGGTCACAACTCACTACCGTACTGTATTTGGCGTTCCAGCTAGCTGGGCGTTCTGGGAGCCACCCACCCCACACGCGTACGTGGCTGTTGAGACTCGTAGACCGCGGAGTTGGGTGTATGTCCGTGGCAGTAAAAGTCTGATCAGGCTGGTATGGAGCTAATAGGTCAAAACTAGCTAGGCTATATTGTGTATGACATCGGACATGGCAACATCCCACCGTCGCACCACTGGAGGCGCAACCATCCGCACGTGTATTATAGATCTCGGTGAAATGCCCATTAATGTGGGTCTATAGTACTTGAGGTTCTAAACTTCTATCGGTATGCAAGTATTCGATCCGCGGTCCTGCCAGCATGATATCGATCTTGCTCGCACAAGCGCTGGATACGAAAACGCCAACATAGAGACTCGGCGGAACACCAAACATTCGAATTTTGGGCCGCGAGAGACACCCGAATCCCCGCGACCGCGACGTTCGCACGCGAAGTACGTCGACTGCCAGACTTCTGAACTTCTTAGCAACTGTGCCACGAGTGTACTATTGTATTGAACTCGAGAACAAATGGACAACAATCTAATCTCAGTAGAATGGGCCAATCGGGACGTGCCTTCTATCCCCGTGTGATCGACAGGATCGGCAGGAACGACAAAGTGCCAGCACTGACTTAGCATTGACAGCAGTGGGCAGTTTCACAGAGGTCCACACGATAGACTTCGGAGCCGTGCTTTGGAGATTGGTTGATTCAGGTGTGACGGGCCGATGTGTTTGCTTGTTTTCATTCCGGCGGCCGATGCGATCCCGGTTTATTCAGGGTCTGTGACTGTACTCGTGTATGATGGAAGTAAAAACAGATTTCCGAGCCTCGGAGAGGGGTGAGTCGCGACGCCATCGGTTCTATATGCACGTAACTTTCAGAAGGTGATGCTATTTTTTGGTACAGATGTGGGAGATCGGTAGTGGTTTGTACAGGTAGGAGTCATTTGATTTGAAGAATACAATGAGTGACAAATCTATCAGGTGAGTGAAGCGAAGAGGACGAGTTTGTAAAAAATACAGTCTCCGTCCCGAATAATCAAGTGAGATAGGAGCTCAGCCTCATGCCCGAGACTGCATGTGCGCACAGACATGATGACATCAGTGGTCAATCAAGATAGATCATCATGCAGCCGCAATCAGGCTTAGCGTATCCTTCTTCATCTGAACGCTGATACGTCTCGCGTGACCCACGCGCTGAGTTTTAGGAGGCCGATACGGGAACTCGTTTGCCTGAGTCGATGTAAGTCTATCCACGGCAGCCTCGGGATCAGAGGTCGCAGGTTGGATGGAGTGTTGCACATGAACCGATAACTGCTCTTTTGGCTCGTTGCTTCCCAGACGCTGAGGATCAGGCGACTTGTGAGTCTCTTGTTCCGCATCAGGATATACCCCTTGATCGTAGACATGATTAGAGGCCTCGAACGTTCCGCCAGGATAGCCGTAAATACTGTGCGCGATAGTGGCGTGATCGTAGAACACCGGCGGATTGGTTGGCAATGGTACGGCTGGTGCTTGCGGAGTGAAGTATGTTGTTCCGTTGATCTCGTATGAGCCGCATGGAAAAGCGGATGTTTGACTAGACACCGATGGCATGTGATTTGGCATGGCGGCTGTCATCTCGGGCACCCTAACATCCGTCAAGGGGAGTAGCAATGGCAAGGGGGCAGTTACTGGCGCGGGGATGGGAATAGCAATGTGATGCCGAAATCCGCAATAAGTACCATCAGGACAATTCGGCCAGCGGAGGCACGGTGTATACGGAATGTCTATGATGATTGAAATTTGGGAGGTCATTTAGGTGTCAAAAGAAAGGTAAAATGCACGTTAAATACGGACATGGTATAACGTCCTCGGGGTGCAAAAGCTGGCACCTCGGGTTGACGCACATCCCTTGAATGTATGCCCAACAATGCGCCCGTGTTGCCTCCATAACAGTGTTATTGATACTCCAGGGCTCCTCGGCACAAGCGTCAGATCCAGGAGATCTATCCCGTTCATCCCGGATCTGGTCAGGACTCCCCGAGGATGGCGGTGCTGAATCATGAATACTGCGAAGAGTCAAAATCAGAACCTCTCCGTCATCAAAAAGAAATTATGTACAAGTTGCAGGCGTCGCCAACGGGACACCAGCCTTGTGTTCTGATAAAGTGTTTGCAGGGCGTAGTCTTCCAATTTGTCGGATGGACATTTCTCCCTGTGCCTAGGATGGGCGCAGAGGATAACCGTCTCGGGTAAAACGGCGTTTTATACGACGGCGCAGCGACTGTTGGGTCAGCTACTGGATGCTGTGGTGCCTTGGCAAATTCTTTGGTATTTGGTTGCAGTGCTGACCAATTCAGCACGAGTTGTCTTGCAAAAGGGCTCAGGATGTTGGAAGGCAGAAACGGTACAGGGGGCGGGTGAATGAAGGTGCATTTTTTGCCATATGCACATCGTCCCATCACGAAGTTGCGACAAGTTTTAGCTAGGTTGAAAAGTAAGTTACCGCTGACACGCTATTGATCATAGACTCACTTCGATACTTCAAGTGCGGTGCCATTGAAAACAAGTGTTCACGAAGAAGTTTGTGTAATGAGGAGGGATCACCCTAGAAAGTGAGAGGCAGAGAAACTAAAGATTCAGCTGCAGACACGCAAGGTCAACTGGCGATGGGGGTCTACAAAGGTCAGCGACAGACGGCGCGACGATGGCTTTTAAGGACTCCGAGAGATGAAGATACACGTGTATGGCACGCGATTATCCAGGCCACGAAGGCGCGACGGCCTTTGTGCGTGACCGATAAAGGGTGTTGTGGTGGACGTTGGCAAGGCCATCATTGAGCTGAAGCTGACCATAACAATTGCCGCTTGACCAACGAACACGATCATTGTAGGTTGAATGTGGCCGCGGTGCCCGTTGACCACTAGTACTGTGATGGAACCACGACAATTACCCGCTACACGAGGCCCGCGTCACTCCACACATATATGCCTTGGTCATAGGCCATGAATGTTCAGCAGTACTAGTATAGTAGTAGTAGTTGACGAAAGAAGACAAGTTGGTTGACTTGTCAATTAACTTAATTCCCTTACATAAGTACGTAATGGGGTCAAGTCTGCGCGCTTAGCGCTTAGCCCACCAAGCATGCAAACCAATTGCAAGTACTGAAAAAGTGTGCCTGACTGTCCTTGCAATGTAAATATAATGCATTTCCATTGAGCTACGCAATCAATCAAATTATGCACTGGAAACACCTTGCTGTCGGACGACGTCGCGACGCGACGCCATGAAACAGCAGCGCTTATCTTGTCTCAAACATAACAGCATGCTTTGGATACTAGCAAAATAAGAAGTCTTGTCACGTATCAAGTGCAACATGCGACCTCGGAGTCGGAGTAATCATGATCAGCGCACGAGGATCAGGGTATACTCACAGACAGATAGCACGAAGAATTTCCTACGCTTATGGATTCCTTATGGACCTCTTGTCACTCACCTGAGCTTTTCTGGTATGGTCTGGCGTGCCGTCGGCCAGATCACATGGACACATGAACACATAGTAACGCCAGTTCAGAACGCTTCCGGTATACGCAGTTGCGCTGATGCATGAAACAATTGAGAGATCCTGTGGTGATCTAGAACAACGAATCAATGATATAGCGGTGTAATACAGAACTCCAAATACAATTAGTAGTAGCACAGTTGGCCAAAAAGCGGTGGTGAGAATGAGATGGTATAGAATGTCCGAGAGAGGAAAAATATGCTGGTCATCCTCCCAACTAGGAAGAGATGGTAATATGCACGACAATCAGGATGGTGTGACAGAATATCCCACCGTCGGCAATTTTTTGAACGCCGATGGGCGACCTGCCATCTCAAAGTCATAGAGGCAGTGCTATGGCCTGAGATATTAAGGATGCGCTGTGACCAGACGGATCTACTATGTGATGCAAACGTTTGCGTGGCGGCAGATTTGAATCTTGAAAGTCTGTCGTCTTCTCAGGACCAGGTTCCTAACCAAAAGGTCTTCGCCACATACTATGTACGTCAACCTGACCACCCTCCTCCCAACTCCGCGAGTGCTTGCGCTCTGGCCTGTAGGATGGATCTCTTGATGATCGCATCTGCCCGGTAAACTCAGTGTGGAAAGGGAATTCCGGAAAAAACATTTCTACCTCTGATTGTGGTATTGCTTCGAGTGCCCCAGTGAATGACCCCGTCATATCTGGCTGACGCCAGTCAACTCTGGGACTATTTTGTGACGGTACCATGTCTGCTGAGGGTCTCCTGTCGACAAGATGATGAGACGAATATGGATGCTGCAGCGGAATGAGCGGTGTGTCTCGGGCAATGTGAGTTCCAAACGCACTTCTTGCTGACTAGAAGAATCATCGTGGGGTAATGATGACTGCCGCGAGTAATCTTGAAGAGGAAGTAAAATTGTCAGCGCACAAAAATAAATGTCCCAAATAAGCAAGTGCTACCTGCTGAACTCTGAGTTCTAGACAGAAGAGCTGTCACTGGCAGAAATTTCAATGAGCAGGGCATTGATGGCGGTGCCGCACAATACACCCACTGAGTTCATCACGATGTTGTTCGGCGGCGCTGACATCCCGCCTAGCGCGGGCTTCGGCTTCCAGACAAGCAGTATACCGTTGAAATGCGTCCTGTGTTTGTGACTGCGCACGTGCGAGGGTTGACCGTGTATCTTGAAGGTATTGGCCTTGAGAAGAAATTCAACCTGGAAACATGAGGAAAGGGGATTAATGCGACGAACCAGATGCCTGCGCATCTTGTAAGAGTTGCTCATACGTCGCCGTTGAAGGCGATGAGCATGTTCGAATAATATGCGGGCGAGATGTGCCTGGTGACTGCACGTAATTTGGACTTGAAACGCTCGAACCATTTTCTGCATGTGAGAAATCAGTATGGCTGCGTGAAAGACTGGGGAGCGACCACCGCGGCTGACCTGGCTGCAATCGAGCGATATGATCCACTAAACTGGAGGGCGGATAACTCCCTTCAGACAGCTCAGGTGTTGAGACCTCCATGGAGTCGTCGATGGGTGGAAGTTGTGGTGCGTTGGGACCAAGGTGTCGCAAGCGGGGGTTATGCGGGATGCTTGCGTTGTGTCGCTCAATAAACTTCCTCAGAAAGGCGAGCTCGATCTCGTCAGGCATCACGTATGGGGGGCCCTGAATGTCGCCTTTCTGCATGAGGACCTCTAAATGTGACATTGTCTTATCCTTGAGCTGTTGCAACCACTCATGTAATTCCATGTGGTCTTGGTCTGCGCGTGCGTCACTGCCGGCAAGAGCGCCATGTCAACACTGAAGCCTCTTTGTAAATTATGTTTGACAAACTAGTCTTGACGTCTTCTTGCTTTTCTCCAGTACGTCTTCGTTAACTTCAGGGCGCGATTGACTTCATTGTCGAGGGTCCGATACCAATCGCTTGAACGTCGGTTGAGCTTCACCGCCAGCACGCCGGGTTGAACTCGTAGCTGGAGCACACAGCGACCTTCGGGATCGGGAGGGCCCAAGGCACCTTTTTGACCTTGATTGCCCCGGGTAGCACCACGGGAGACGTTGCCAAGTTCTGGCCATGGGAGGTCGTCGGATTGCATACGGTACTAAATGATTAATACTCCGTCTACGGAGTAAAGTAGTTGAGGAGTACTAGTGTTGCAAGAGTGGAGATAAAAACTCGTCCGAGATAATCATGCGGCAGGCTTATAATTTGAATGGTGTCTTTTCTATGCAACGTAGCGATGCGGCTTTCACCAGACGCACTGCCTCGGTTAATCCAATCAGTGTTCGCTGGGTGACATGTCAACATACTCATGTCAGCAGGGGTGACATCTGGCACATCTAACTAGATCTAAGTTCAAACGTTCAAGCCAGGTCATCTCGTTGACGGATATTCGGACTACTCTCACGTTTATATATCATCGCGACGCTGGCCGGTGTCCTGATATAGGTATCGTTGTGATGAGAGAAGAAACGGCAGCTATGATTACAATAATAACAACGACAGAAAGAGTGCCGTTGGGTATCATCATCCATACTGGGCTGACCCCCTGCTATCACCCTAAATCCCAATTGCGGTGCGACAGCCGCGAGATAGCTCCTTGTCCAATCCAGTCTTCAGGTCTCGCCAACGCGATTACTACACCGACGCCACGTGCTTCATGTGGAGAAGTTCACTCCCTGCGCCAGAGGTGCAGCATCCGAAAAGTTAACAGTGCATGCACTCCAGCGTACGTACTGCTTCCAGGCGTCTCCGCCGGATTCGCGGCCCCTGAAATAAAGAAGTCAAATATGATAAGCAGATCTGGCTGGAGATGTCCTGACCATCCGGTGCTCTATAGGTGAGAATGGGCGCAATTAGGCTGCGAAGGTCGATCATTCAGAACAGAAGCTGTGACAGACCTTATTGCCTCCAAATGCGGCACCTATTTCGGCGCCGCTAGTCCCAACGTTGACCTTCAAGGTGTTTTGTTATATCAGGACTGAATGTCCAGAACCAAAGCACATACATTGACAATGCCAGCGTCTGAACCTTCAGGGCCAATCCACTTGCCAACGTTCCGAAGGTCTCTGGTCCAGAGGCTGCTAGACAGTCCTTGGGGAACAGCATTGTTCCATTCAATGGCCTGCTCCAACTCGTCAAACAAGCAGACGTTCAAGATAGGTGCGAAGGTTTCAGTACTCCATATCTTATCAGCAGGATCCGTGGTCTTGGGAACAGCGATTGTGGGTTGGACAAAATTACCCTGGCTCAACGCCGCATGGTCATATTTCTTTCCACCAGTAAGAATGTCAGCACCGGATTGGCGAAGTCGCTGCACAGCGTCGCTGTAAATTCCAACAGCTGCACGTGTATGCAAAGGTCCGAGCAAAGTTCCTTCTACTAGAGGGTCTCCAACGCACACAGTAGCGTATAATTTCTGAAGAGCGTCGAGGAATTTTGGGGCAATCGCACGGTGGAGATAAAGTCGCCTGGTGGATGTGCACCGTTGACCAGCAGTGCCGACAGCGCCAAAAAAGACAGCCGTTACAGCTAATGCCAAATCCGCGTCTGGCATAATGATTGACGCTGATAGACGACGTTATTAGAAGCCATCCTCATGGTGCTTCGAAGTAAAAAAAGTACCATTGTTCCCGCCCAACTCCAAGATGCTCTTGCCGAATCTAGACTGAACAGCCTTACCCACGACCCTGCCTACGGCCTCACTACCTGTAAATGAAACTAAAATAATATTTATTCAAAAAACGCCCTGCGCCGCTTGAATACAAAGCCTTACCAAGGGGTATATCCTGACTTTCAACGATAGCTTCTCCAACATCCTTTCCGCCCGTGATGAGAGTGGACACAGCGCCAGGGAGGCCGTTCTTCTCCAGCACGCCTGCAATAATCTTTGTTACAGCAATGGAACAAAGTGATGTGCTCGGCGAAGGTTTCCAGACGTTCGCATTACCAGCGGCGACTGAAAGCGAGAAGTTCCTACATTCAATTACTTAGTCAGGTCTCCTGCAGTCTTAGAAAGTCGTACCACCCATATACTGCCACCGGGAAATTGAACGCAGTAAGCACGCCGACAACGCCAATGGGGTTGGGTACTGATACAAAACAGTGAATCAGTATAGCATGTCACAAGTTGAATTGACTGCGCAGTCACATTCCAGGATGGTGTGGCCAGGCCTTTCAGATGCCACAACCCTGCCATTCATCATTCGAGATAAGCCTACCGCATAATCGCACTCAACGGATCAAAGGTTTCAAGATCAGCCCATCGCAAGAAGCAAAAGAATCCGCACAATATCCACGAATTCCTGGACTTCCCCAATGCCTTCTGTTTTGATTTTTCCCATTTCGAGGGAGACCAGTGCGCCAAGAACGTCACGCTAGAAAATAATGAGACCTTTGAAGGTGCCACATTTCGCGGAAACAGGGGCTCTATACCTTCGCGGAAAGTGCTTCTCTGATCTGTCGTAAAAGCTCTCCTCGCTTGGGAGCGGGAATCGTCCTGAGATGATGATAAGCTTCCTTAGACTTTTCTCAGTGCTTCGTGCAGCTCATGAGGGGTCGCCTGCAAGACGTTATATATTAGATGTCGGACAACAGTTACTCGCAGTGAGCCTTGTACTTACCGAACGAACTCGCGCAAGTACCTCCCCAGTCGTAGGACATACGCTTTCCAGCACATCGCCAGAGCCAGACCACTGTCCGTCGTAGACGCCAGGGAGTTCCGTAGCACCAGTAGGGATGTCAAGTGCTGAAAGGATAGCCGATGCGCGTGTCGACAAGCTCCGTGCGCCGCGGAGAGTGCAGACTGCGTTGCGTGACAGTATCATACTGGTCTAAAACCTGGAGAAGGGCTCTGTAGTAAGCAGAAATGTTATGAATACTACACTCTACGATCCAGATGTGGTTCAGTACTCAGTGTTGAAACGTTGATGTTAACGTTGGTGGTTGAGTTTTGCTATAATGTGCCAAGAGTATGCACTAGATCCGTGCAGTGTCACGTGATTTGGCGCTACAGGAAACGAAGTACCCCGGACATGCAAGCTTGACTCCGGCTGAACTTACGCCGAAGTATGACTAGATGATAAACGGACAGGACATTTAATCTGAGCAAACACGCATCGGATCGTGGAATTATCACATAACAGGGATTTAAGCGGATAGCTTTATTTATGTATCCATTAATAGATTCAGATCGTACGGACAAGGACTCATAGGACAATGCCCACGGATCTCATTCAGAATGATGCAGTATGTAGCAACCAAGAACACTGACAGGGATAGATAGTCGTGGATGCACTGATCTCACAGCCTGCCTGAGCCTCCCGACGGGTTGAACATGACGAATTTGCGGTCCCTGAACGGCTGTAAGTACTACCCGTATCAAGAGGCACGACGATCAGATGCACCTATGGAGATCACATTAGCATCGAGGGAAATGATGCTGGTAATGAATGTACAAGATGGGCCCTACGTGGGTGGCGGGATTATAGGCCCTTGAAGAACGAAGGGTCTGCGTCAATCTGGTTCTTGGCCTTTTTGCTCCTCCCTGCCAATGCATTTTTATTGCTTTTCAGCTTTCTTTTCTTCTCCTTTGGGGAGTGAGAGTCCTGCACGTCCTCGTCACTGTCAGAGGCCTCGGCTACTGTGGTGCCCTCGGGAGGTGCTTGGGTTTCGTCATCAGCTCCGTCGGGTTCCTGTGGGTCTATGTCCGAGGCTTGAACACTTTGTACATTTTCGGAGTCCTCAGCAGCCTCGTCACCCTCCTTCGTCTTCAAAAACGGCCCTGAGATCTGTCATTTTGAGTGTGTCATCGTGACCTGCACTACCGACCCATCTTCCTTCCCCACCGAGATCGACTGCAATCCTTTCGATGGGAAAAGATCCGTGGTCAGCAACAACCCCAAGGAGCTTGGTAGGAAATAGCTGCACGGCCCGCAGAAGACCGTCCGACGACCCCGTGAGGATAGTAGAGTGAGAGGACGGGTATGACGACGGTAGCGTACAAAGAGCATCAATCGACTGGGGGTGCCTGCAACGACAATGAGAGAGATATTCAGGGGAGCATGTCGCAACAGATTAAGTTTTACCCAGGAACTCTGTCCACGCAGTCTCCCCACCCATGACTACGATTAAACACGGATAGAATCCCCATCTGTGTGCCGACGACTACTTTTGACCCGCTGTTAATTCAAATTGTTGCATGAGATAGTGCACGCGATGAGTATGTTTAGAAACATATGGAGGCGGAAGTACCTTCGAATTGAAACAATAGAGAGCAGCTCGTCCTCCTGATCCTCGGACTGCGCCACTGGTTCCGGCTTCTTTCCACGCACATCAATCACAGATAGTGTGCCATCGCCACTTGGTTATCGCAGAGTAAAAAATAGGAGTGTTGGAATGCGGAGGATACTATTGCCATGGGTGCTTGCTTACCTGGTCGTGATAAGTTGCTTCTTGTCGTCCAACCAAAGGAAATCAGAGATGAAGTCATAATGATGTGTATAACTTCGGATGGGATCAGACTTTCGAGGGTCCCACAGCTATCCACAGATAACTAAGAAGCTGATCGTAGCGCACTAACCAGGATCGACTGACCTTGATAACGCCATCATCATCACCAGTGCCAAGCATCTGGGGCATGAGGCGTTTGATGCGATTGACTGGGGAACTTTAATAGGCACTGCCATCAGCTGCCATCATCAACGAATCGCGGAGTCACATCAGGGAATCGCTTACTCACTCGTGGACATCTTTGCGCGTCTCACTAACTGTTCCAGTGGTAGTATCGATCGTGCTATGTTTCTTTAGTACAAGGAATGATGGTCCAAATATCAAAATAGAACATACAAAATAGCTTTTGCCTTTCCAGTTGCCCAAAGACGAGAGCCGTCCTCGCTGGTATCCAAGCAGCGGCAAGAACGCTTGGATGGCCTCAGTACGAAGCTTTCTTCATGCTGTCCTTGTTCATCATACCGAAACGCCTTGACCTTTCCGTTGAGAAGGCCAGTATATACTGTCGAATGCGTGGGATGAAACGCGAGGTCAAAAATCTGAGATCCGACTGGAATATCCGGCATGAAATCAGTGTGCACGAGTCTTTGCTAACTTGCTAAGTAGACTTGAGGTGAGCACAAGCACTGGCAACTTGAAAGCTACCCAGGCTTGCGGAATGGTGTACCGCGGGACCTAAGTTCAAGGTCAGCGCATTTCTCCGACAATGCCGAAATGGTCTCGCGGTCCAGTCTGTGGTCTAGCTTTCGGGATGAAACCGCCTGTTTGCTCTGCACTTGTTAGCACAGCGTCCTAAACATTTCATCTGTCGGTCAATGGGGGAGAGAAAAACCCTCGCAACCCATGGCCTCTGTATCTCGTTTCACAACGTTCATTGTTTTATTTGCAGCACTATGTCTTGCCCAGACAGTCACACTACACGCTGGTCTCAACAATGCTCCCTCTAACAGCGCCGACACTAAAGCGGTTAGCGCTCGATATTCAAGCAGGTCATCTTTAGTAGAGGATAAAAAAGATGTAACCCTGCTTGATATCGTTCTCGTTGCCTCAGTAGATGGTCGATTCCACGCACTCAACCGTACCTCCGGACAGAAACTCTGGTCCATGTCGCATTCTGTGCCCGAGGCCCCGTCTAGTCTTGCACCGCTCGTTCGTACCAAGCATGCCACCTATGATTCCGACTTGACAGACGATGACGACGCCCACCATGAGGTCTACGTGATCGAGCCACAGTCGGGAGACATATACGTGATGGCTACACCCACTAGTTCACTCCAGCGCCTCTCTTTTTCCATGTCGCAGCTTGTCGAGATGTCGCCCTTTAAATTCGCGCGGGACGACGATGAGCGAGTCTTTGTGGGTAAGAAAGAGACATCCCTATTGTCTATAGAGCTGGGGACCGGGAAAGTCAAGGCCATCAATGCTGAGTGTCCTTGGGACCCGTTTGAAAATTTCAGCCACAAAGAGGAGCTCGACTTGGATGAGCTTGAAGATTATATGCCAAACAAGGAGAAATTCACTCCGACAGAAGTCTTCATTGGACGTACCGGTAGGTATTCATTACTTTCATAGTGGTTACGTTTAAACACGCTTTTCTCATAAGACTACCAAATATCCATCTTCACCCGCTCAAATACCCCCAACGGTCGGAAGGTTCCTATTCAGAATTTGTCTTTCTCCACATATGGTCCCAACAACCAGGACAATGTCATGCAAGCGGAAGTACCGGAAGACGCAAGACAGCACATACATCGACTCCCTACCTTCTGGCACAATAGTTTCACTCAAAGCGCATGAAAACGATTCGGCAGATCCGTACTCTCTGCAGAAAGCGCAGTTCATGTGGACAAACCATTTTGATAGTCCTATGTAAGGAACATCGTGTGTATCACCCGAATATGTCTAATATGTCTTTTAGAGTGGCTGTATTTGATGTCCTGTCGAGTGCTCAGAGACCAGATCCATTCGTTCTCTTGCAACCTCGTCCTGACATATTGCGCGGATCAGATGTCTCCTCCCTCGACATCAATACAGCCTATGTTGGACTTGTCGAAGAGACGAAGTCACTCTACGTAATGGGTGTGGACCACTTTCCACTGACCGCATTCGGCGACACCGAATTCAACCACAAACTCATTGAGTCTGTCGATGGTATCACCCGGCGGCGCAAGCAGTTGGAGCTCTGCCAGCGTGATCCAGGCGATACCCGATGCCTCACGGGTAAACGCCACCTTGACTCGTCTTTGAATAACAAACAACTTCCTGGCGTTCCTGGTGCCATGTTGCCTCCTGGCGAAGACGTTAACTTGAATTCACCCATTGATGACGTAGAGGCTATACCCGCCCTGTCAGATCCTGGGGACAACACATCCATGATCGTACCAGGCTGGATGTCGTGGTCGGGCACCAGCTCTGGTGTACATACGAAGGTCATCGGGCCAGTGTCCCCCATTTCTGCCATTAGTTCCATTCTGCTCGCCACCGTCTTTGCGGCCGGGTTTATATTCAGATCAAAGCTTCCCCGCGTGAGGCTTCAGATGGGGCCCGCCACGGAGACTGTATCAAGTGCCATCGATGGAAAGACGGATGGAGATACGACAACACTGCCTCTTCGTCCAGATACCCCTGTCATACCCACAATGGAGATATCCCCGGTTCCCTCCAAACCCGCACCAGTTACCATCAACTCAGGACCTATGTTATCACTAGACGACTCTTCTCACGTACCGCAGCCTGCCATCCACTTCGCAGTTGAGCCACCTGATACTCCCGTCACGGCAGCACTTGATATTGGAGAGGCAGAGGATAGTGACAGGGAGAATGCAACACCGAAGAAGCGAAAAGGCCCTCGACGTGGCCGCAGGGGTAAGAAAGGAAAGGGCACAGGGACAGCCGCTAACGGCACAGGGAATGATCTGGATGATAAGGATGCCGACGGTCATATTCCTGAGGCTGTGGTGAAAGACAGCCCGAATACCCCTTCTCTCACACTCGTGGTGCCTCAGATGCCGCATGCCACCACATCTTCCCTGGTCGTATCTGATACTATACTTGGTGAGTTTTGATAATTAATCTGCTCTTATCTGTTAACACGTCCAAGGTTTCGGATCTCACGGAACGGTTGTATACCAAGGCTCCCTCCAGGGGCGTGCAGTAGCTGTTAAGCGCCTCCTGCAAGACTTTGTCACCCTCGCTTCCCGCGAGGTTAGTATTCTCCAAGAATCGGACGACCACCCGAACGTGATCCGATACTACTATCAAGAAGCCCATGCCAATTTCCTCTACATTGCTCTCGAGCTTTGCCCCGCGTCCCTCGCAGATGTCATTGAGAGCCCTGACCAGTATCGCGAGATTTCCAACTCATTCGACCCAAAACGTGCCCTCCGCCAGATCACATCCGGGCTCAGACACCTGCACTCGCTCAAGATTGTCCACCGCGACATCAAACCCCAAAACATTCTCATATCTGCACCGAAGAATGGTGCATCAGGAAGAGATGGAGGACGGAGGATGCTCATTTCCGACTTCGGCCTATGTAAGAAGCTCGAGGTCGACCAAACGAGTTTCCTGCCGACGGCACATGGCGCCATGGCTGCGGGTACTGTTGGATGGCGAGCGCCTGAAATTCTCAGGGGGGAAGTAAAGCTTGACGACTCGATGAGTGATGACCACTCGCAATCATCACGAGGCAGCGTCGGTACCGCAGTAAATGGATCAACATCCGGCAAGCCAACGAGACTGACTAAGTCTGTTGATATTTTTGCGCTGGGATGCCTATTTTACTATGTCCTTACCAACGGATTACACCCGTTCGGGGATCGGTTCGAGCGGGAAGTCAACATCCTAAAAAATACTAAATCCTTAGATGGCCTGAAGCAGTTCGGAGAAGAGGGCGCGGAGGCCGTAGATTTGATCACGAAAATGCTAGATCCCGAAGCCTGTAACAGGTGTGTTCCTCATACATGTTCTATTTCTGGGGTTGGTGATTTACGCGCCCAGGCCCGACACGACATCATGTCTTCTACATCCCTTTTTCTGGGACCCAGGACGTCGCTTGAATTTCTTGCAAGATGCATCAGACCGCTTCGAGATCATGTGTCGAGATCCCCGTGACCAAAACCTCGTTATCCTCGAAACTGGCGCCTTTGATGTCCTCGGTCAAGACTGGCACACGCGGTTAGACAAGGTTTTCATCGAGAACCTGGGCAAGTACCGGAAGTACGACGGCAAGTCTGTGCAGGATTTGCTAAGGGCTCTGCGAAATAAAGTGAATACAATCGTGTACCAAGTTCTTTCTGCTAGGGGCTAACATGCACTCGCAGAAACACCATTATCAAGATCTCCCAGATCATGTTAAGCGGCATCTTGGGCCCATGCCGGAAGGCTTCCTAGCATACTTTACTCGCCGTTTCCCCTGCCTTTTCATGCATGTGCACAGCGTCATATCCAACACACCCTTATGCCACGAGTCCATGTTCAGGACATATTTCGAACTGGTCGACTAATATGCTGTCTATAGTTATTCGTCTGATCGAGGAGTGGAAGTCCACGATCTTGCTTGTCTTTGCATTCAATTTTGCATATTTATTGTACATCATATCTACACCATGTATCTGTACTTGTAGCTGTTGCTTGGCATTCATCGTCCTGTGTAATGAGAATCTTGACTAGAAACATCCCCTCCATGCGTTTCACGACACATGTTACATGATGGCGCAACCCCAGCCTGGTCTTTCCTCTCGCCGTGCTCGAACCCTCGCTTCATCATCCAGTTGCCTCTGACGGATTTGTTGATGATAGTCTTGCTGTGCTCGAACCCTCGCTATATCTTCCAATTGCCTCTGGCGGAATCGTCTCGCTTCTTCTCCTATTGCTGCCTCCCGTCTTGCTGCCTCTCTCGTTGCCTCCTGTCTTGCTGCCTCTGTAAATTGTCTCGCTACTGCCTCCCTCGTTCGCCTCTCTTCAAATCGATCCTGCTCGAGCCGCCAGTTACGCAGTTGTTCCTCCTGTTGACGTTGCTGCGCTGCGAACTCGAACAGCCGCTGTTGTTCATGTACATTGACCTGCTCCTGAACGGGATTCTCGTCGTGAATCGTGCCATGGACATTGCGCATATGTGTGTAGATGGTATCAACAGTGAAGATGCCCATGCATCGCCAGCAAATATGGCTCTGGCACCTGTACCCGAGTAAATCAATTAAATGCAAAAAATGGTGGAAGTGCGTTCAGGGATAACTTACAGTTTGCAAGTCATATGATTGCAGCCATCTATTTTCTCGATCAGCGCTTGACAAGATGGGCATTTCTTCACGCGCCCCCCCTGAGCTGCGATCCATGCTTCCGTTTGTCGTTCCTCCTCAGCCAGGCGTCCAGTGCGCTTGTACTCGGCACAGCTCATGCCGTCGTGGACGTCCTCGTGGCATGATGTACAGATGTTTGAGAAACATGACGGGCACTGACCCACGATCGTGGTGTTGGGGCCGGTGGAGCGGTAGATCTGATTGCAGTCTGGTGTCTTGCAGTATTTGAATTCCTGTGGATGCCGAGAAATATGCGCGTTGAATACTACTTCCAGCAGGCGGTTGAAGGAAGTTGGAGGGAGGAATTGTTGGATAGTGGGAATAGGAATGGGGACATTACACTGGGACTCATCGCCCATGCAGGTGAGTGGAAACTGGCCCGAGTCCAAAGCGGATGTCAAAAAGTGACGCATGCACGTAGCACAGTAGACGTGCCCACAGCCAAGACGAAGCGGGGAAGATATATTGTCATAGCAGATCGGGCAGGACTGCTCTCCTGACGGGTCTGGGAGGATCTGGGGTCCACTGAGCGAGTCTTGGATCAAGCGCTCGAGTGCGTGTCGAGCGTCCTCGCCACCAGAGATTGTGATTCTTCGTGCAGATATAACGAATTTGACGTTGTCTTCTCCAAAGGTTTCCTTCAGCTCTGGGATTCCACGTTCGACGAAAAATCGAACGGACTGCTTCGCGAGTACTTTGGCATATTCCATGGACGAGAGCTGATCCAGCTTGGCCTTGATCAGATCACGAGCCTGTTCAACAGCTTTTGGCTCTCCATAAACTTTCAAAACCTGTCGTCTCCAATCCGCACGCAGTAATGCGCCCGTGTCGTCATAAACCGACCGCGCGAACTTGTTGTTTGGATATCCAAGTGTCATGTGCCACCCTTCCACCTTCTCACCCGCGATCAGGCTTTCCGCTCTAACTTTTAGTGCACCTATGGCCTCCTTCTTGGAACCAGACAAACGCATCCGGACAACGGGGCCTTGCTGATGAACGTTCAGCATACACGCACGCTTGTCCTTGATGCCATCTATTAAGGCATCCCACAAAGTCTTTTGTGCACGAAACTGCTCGGTAGAGATCGTAATTGAGTACTGTGTGGGATTCGGAAGCCGGAACAAGAAGGACACGTTCCCGATGCGATGGTCAAGGAGACGGGTATGCACCGCGTGAGCATCGTCCCAAGTGGGAAACCGGGCACGAACAAAAACGATACCATCAAGACTTGGAGTTGGCAGCAGCGGCTCCAGCGACCTTAGGATTCCAGGAGAGATGCATTCGATATCATCCCGCAAAGTGGTAATAACGTGACCAATATCTTCGCTGAAACCCCCGCCCCTCAACCGTCTGACAACATCTGAGTTAGAGAATTCTCTAATTTCTTCATCAGAGACAGTCGGCGACAGGTTACTAATCTTGACTGAGTTGGCGTGGAAATTTGGTAAGAAGCGCCCAGGTGGCATGGTATTGACTTCAGCTTTGACCCGACGCCCAGAGCACATTCGGCGGTTCAGTTCCTGTGCTTTTACAGTAGCATTGACCGTAACAGGGTACTCTGCGACATAGCGCACGGAAGGGACACGCCAGGATATCGTAAGGACATCACTGTCACGTTCAGTCGCTGCGGACATACTTCCGGGACTGTTGTAGCCTGATACTTCGAGAGTCAGAACTTGGTCCCTAAATTCGAGACCACTGAGGTCCAGCGAGAGTGCTTGCCCGGACTCAGCGTCTGTGATGATTTCAGCGCTCAGCTTTCCACCGCTGGGCATGGGCTTGACGCTGACAAGGTGGAAGCGCCCTCGATCAAGGCCTCGGGCTGTGAATAGTGCATTGATTTCCTCTTCCCGCACATTGGGAGGCAGATTTGCAATATGCAAGGTGCAGCACTCGAACCCGGTGATCAGGTGAGATAATTCAAGGCCTGCGCCGAACGTCACGATGGACCCAAGCACAACGCTCTGGACCGTCTTTGCAGCGGCCTCTTTGGCAATCTCGACTGCACGAGCTTTGGCAACCTCGGCACGAGCTTTGGCTATCTCGGCGGCACGAGCCTTGGCTATCTCGGCGGCACGAGCTTTGGCGATCCTCAGCTGCACGAGCCTTGGCTATCCTCGGCGGCACGAGCCTTGGCGATCCTCGGCGGCACGAGCTTCGGCGATCTCAGCTGCACGAGCTATGGCGATCTCGGTTGCACGAGCTTTGGCGACGGCACGAGCCTTGGCTATCTCGGCGGCACGAGCCTCGGCGATCTCAGCTGCACGAGCTATGGCGATCTCGGTTGCACGAGCTTTGGCTATCTCGGCGGCACGAGCTTTGGCTATCTCGGCGGCACGAGCTTTGGCGACCTCGGCGGCACGAGCTTTGGCTATCTCGGCGGCACGAGCTTTGGCGACCTCGGCGGCACGAGCTTCGGCGAT
Organism: Suillus ampliporus; assembly: GCA_016584345.1. NCBI lineage: Eukaryota > Fungi > Basidiomycota > Agaricomycetes > Boletales > Suillaceae > Suillus > Suillus ampliporus. Next base: position 178,086 of record JABCPV010000035.1, on the reverse strand, counting down.
CTCAGCTGCACGAGCTATGGCGATCTCCGCGGCACGAGCTTGGGCAACCTCGGCGGCACGAGCTTCGGCGACCTCGACGGCCCGAGTCCGCACGGCTAACTCGGCTGCACGAGTCTGCGCGGCCAAATTTGCTTCTGTTTCAATTTGTCCGTGAAGAACATCCAACTCAACGAACTCCTGATAATCGCAAAGGTAAATACAAGAAATAAAGGCCTCAGAAAGATTTACATACTTCGATACTATGGAGGAATCGGCATTCGGCGCCTCTTGTGCACGTCCCGGCCTTCCAAGCGCGACATACTCCGCCACCCTTGGAACCTCGGGATGGCCCAACAGACACATGGCCGGAATTTTCCGAGGCAGGCCTTTGAGAGATGGTGCGCTGCACTTGTGGCTCAGCTGCCCTGGGCTGACCAGGATTTTTCTGACCGTTCTGCCGCCGACGGTGACCCTTGTAGTTGGGTGGGCGGTTGACAGTATGGCTCGACTCAGTACGTTCGACCTGCTGAGGGTGAGCTGATGTGTTGCCCTGTAATGGCAAGCTTCAGTACATGTCCGAGAATTTCTGAACGAATTAAAACTTACCTGAATTTCGTGGCTCAACCTGCATTTCGCTCCGTAGCGACAGCGACCTTGGAGATAGTATTGGCATGACATGGTGGGTAAGAAACAAGGAGGTCGAGCGCCTCCTACCTCGTGTATACAGCAACCTTGTATATGACCGAATTGGTCAAAACAGAGTATTATGGAAGCATGATGACCTAGTAGGAGAGTGGGCGCTCTGTGGGCGCACCACTGCACATCCTGTAGAGAATCGCAGATCTGAACTTCGTTTTAGAAATAAACGCCTATGTGTCCCTGCTAGCACAGCTCGAGATGTCACGTTGTTTCCTTTTCCTGTATTCAAAGATGCCGTTTGAGCCACGACACATAAATCACCGACCGATGTCGAAGAAGCTGAGCTCTGCGAAAGTAGCGAAGGCAAGTAGTTGTGTCGTAAATTAGTAATGACTCGAGCCGCCTTGTCTCGTTCAAACTCTCTTAGTTCACGGGTAAGCTTCGACCGTCCCAGAGCGAGTCGAAGTCAAGCCTCCGTTGCTGAAAATGATCGAGTACAGTCGGAGAACAAGTAGGTGGACGAGATACGTACAAGATATTTTTTGCTTCGACGCCAGGCGCAGTCAATCATAGGTAAGCCAAAACTCTCGAGTTGGTTGATTTAAAGTTGTCGGGGGTAACGGATTACTCACGAGCAGTCACCGCCAACTTTTGCAGGTGACCGTCTTACATACTAGGCTCTCGGAGGATACTCGGCGACGATCAGTGTCAATTCGGGACTGTCTGATTGGGCCCGGGAGCGTCAGCCGACTCGTACTCGTATTTGGAATTGGACATTGCAAGGTCGCAATCATCACCCGAATCCTGCTTGAATCAAGTTCTGAGGTTTGTCCGAATCCCGGTTGTGCAAATGCTCACTATCGAACAATCACCATCATTAAAGGTCAGTGGCATTCTTATTGTCCATGATGCATCGTGATCAGACTCTTATCTTCCATTCTGGTACGTGTTCGCATTCCTTCAGTCAGTCAAGTCATGCGCGCTGATTTAACAAGGACCTCAAGGAATGAGAGTTGCGTTGCGCAGGTCATTTTGCTGTGGGCACCACTAGAACTATCTGGGCATACTCCTGATATTGGCCCGGCACAATGTATTTACCGGGTTGAATCATAGTGTGTCTAATCAGCATGACACTATCTACATATGTGCACCTCGAACAAGAAATGCGATTTCTGATGGAAATCTAGTAATATTAAGTAGGGTTGTTTCCTGTCTGCATGGAAATCGCTAACATTTGCCCTTCCTTACTCAGGAGCCAGGAGAATGTGAACATTTTTCCGCGCACCATAGGGCCGTAGGCTGTGCCCCGTACAGCTCGCTGATTATGAGGAAGACAATTGTTTTTCTCCTTACTATCCTGTTCTGCGCAATCGGCACCCCCCAGAAGTCGGCAGTCACACAATTTTAGCGGGAAAATGTGACACTTTCGTTACAATTAGCCACTTTCTATCACTTTCTGTCACAGAAAAGCGTGACTGCCGACTTCACATGGGTGCCGATTGCGCAGGGTACCAGCTCTTTTCGAGGTACTGCCATTCAGCCACCAAGCAAATACTGATTAGCATAAACAAGTTGAGTCTCTGTGTGATTATATTGCTAAGGGACCCTGACTTACATATACCGAATTCCGAGAGTGGAAGCAATGTGGACGTAGATATCGTCAATATCAGCATATGATTCATGAGCGCATGAGCAGCGATCACTTCGCAGGATAGAATCAGCTTGATGACTCAAATGACTCGAATTGCCGGCAACGGTCTCCAAGATGGGGAGCACATTAAAACGTAGCTAGTTGGCCCGTGCTACACCAAATAAGCCGAAATACCATCAATGTCGCTCTCATCAGGCACTCCCAAGTTTCGAGTAGCAATCTGGTGAGTCAGATAACCCTCATGAAAGTGAGGCAGACTAAATTTCCTATGTAGTGGTGCAGGCATAGGAGGGCTCGTCCTCGCCGTCACACTCGGGAAATTCGCAGGTCGCGATATCCACATAGACTTATACGAAGCGCATGACGCTATCACGACCGCTGGGGCTGGGATTTCAGTCTGGCCACGCACGACGCAGATCATGGAAGAACTCGGCTTGTACGAAGAAATCTCCCGTGTTTCAACAGAGCCCCCTTCCTCCAGTAATGGTCTGTTTAAAGAGTTTGTCTTTCGATCGCGTTTAATTTGACTCGTTCCGACAGGACCAAAAATGAGGAAGTCTAATGCCCCAGAGGGTGGGTTTGAGTGGTTTCATCATATCTTCACACCATGTCTGTGAACTCTCACCATTTGAAACCGATGGCAGAAAGATGACTAGAGCTACAGATGGACCATCCAATATGCACCGCCAGCATCTTGTCGACATTCTCAAGCAACACCTTCCTTCGTCGTGCACGGTCCACTTTAATAAACGACTCACTAAATATGACAAGCAGTCACCAGAATCACTCATCCTCCATTTCGCTAATGGTAGCACCGCAACTACGGACGTATTAGTTGGGGCAGATGGCATCCGCTCCTCAGTGCGGAAGACATTCTTCGAAACAATAGACCCAGACATCGTAGACCCATGTAAGATAAGACATTACAGTGACCCATCTTGGACCGGAAAGCTTGTCTATCGCGCCGTCTTCCCAGCGGAGAAGCTCTCGAAAATGGACCCAAATAATGTAGCTTTGAAGAATTTGATGTTGGTAAGTTCTCAGAAAAGTTGTCACGATCCTCACGAATAATTTTCATCTCGCAGTTCTGTGGGAGGTCAAAGGTAGATTCTCGCAATCAACTGGCCTCTGCTTGCTGACGAATCTGTCATTATGACTTCATAGCACATCGTCTCGTATCCAGTTTCACAAGGAACCCAGATTAATGTCGTGGCATGTGTTTCTGATGAACAGAAAGCTGGCACACATTTCGAGGGCCATTGGGTTTCAGATGCGTCCCTTGAAGAGGTTGAGGAGGCATATCAGGATTTCGAACCCGATGCCAAGAACCTTCTCAAAGTAAGTCTGGGCATGGTAATTTATGCCGTCATCGAACGACGAGCATTTTTCGCAGTGTTTCGAGAACCCATCAAGATGGGCGCTTCATGTAGTGAATGAATTGCCGCTATATACCTGCAACAGAGTTGCCCTGATAGGTGATGCGGTGCGTTTCTCCTTTCTGACCCGAAAATCCCTTGACAAGATCGTGTAGGCTCATGCTATGACACCCCACTTTGGTGCTGGAGCTGGTCAGGCAATCGAGGTGCGCGCGATCATTAGTCAAACTATGCAAACTCATCTTGTACAAAGGATGCTTTTGTGCTGGGCCGCCTTCTTGCACACCCACTTACAACGTTGGATAGCGTGCCCGCCGCGCTGAAAGCATACCAGGACGTCCGCCTCCCATTCTCTCAATTCGTAGCACGTGGATCGGAACGTGCAGGATATATGGTGGAATTTCGCTTGCCTGGGTATTATGATGGGACAGATCGAGGAAATGAACGAGAGGAAATGGAGGTTCTAAAAGAGAAGATCCTAGGCCAGTGGGGTTGGGAACGTGAGGGTGGTGGCATTGCCCAATGGCTACAGGCAGAAAGGCAGCTGCAGGAAAGCGTAGGTTTATGCAACGGGCGATGAGAATCACATCACTGTGTTCCATTTTGCAGCCCTGTTTTTTTATGTGCGAACTGCCTCCTACACGATAAACGTACATGTGTGGCTACCGTCGCCTCCCCAATGAAAGGTGATGAAAGTTTTAAAGGTATGGGAGATGTGTCTCATATTCTACTAACACAAAACGGAATATACAATACATCTATGCTTGCTTTCTCTGCAAGTTCTTCGGCAGCTCCTTCACCCATGGCAGGAAATCCCTTCCCTGCATATAAGGCCTGAGTACCTCAGGTATAACGAGACCCTGAGAACAGTATTAACGTCAATCTCTCGCTTCACAAAAAGAAAAGAGACGTGCATCTGGCGTCTGATAATTCTCGACCAAACAGCACAATGCGCGCTCAGTGGCGCACATCGTTCCATTGAGCATGTGGACATAGACTTTCCGTTGCTGGTCCTTCGATTTGAGACCACAACGGATTTCTAGCCGCCTGCTCTCTGTGGTGTCATCGAGTCAACATCAACGGAAAGTTCACGGATGGAAATCTGACTTACGATAATCCGTGCAATTCGAACAGGAAACAAGTTCTTTGTATCCACCTTGGAATGGGAACCACGCCTCCAGATCGCATTTCTTCGACGCTGCGAGGTTCAGTGCACCACTGACGATAGCCACTACACGGTAAGAGAGACCCAGGCTCTGATAGAACGCTTCACTGTTCCCCAACATGGTATCGAATGAATTCCAGCTCTCTTCCGGAGCGGTGAGGGCGAACTGTTCAACCTTTTCAAACTGATGCACACGGAAGATACCCCACATGTCGCGTCCAGCCGAGCCGGCTTCCTTACGGAAACATGTCGAATATCCAGCGTAGTATATAGGAAGCTGAGTTTTGGGGTCTTCGAACCATTCGTCTTGGTGGAACGCCGATATGGGCTGTTCCGAGGTCGCGATCAGATATTTCTCCTCGTCGTTTGCAATAACCTAAGTATGATGATATCGATTAGTTTTGAATGACATTATCCACTAACTTCATCATGCCTTGTACAGTTCCTCATCGAACTGGTCAAGTTGCGCGGTCTTTGCCATAACGTCTTTATTGATGATGAATGGTGGTTGGACTTTTTTGTATCCATTTTTGCGGAGAAAGTCAAGGGCATATGTGATAAGGGCTTGGTTAAGGTCGACGCCATCATTTGTGAGGAAGTAGCCGCGGTGACCTGCGACCTTGGCACCTGGTGCACTAGTTCAATACCTGATGGAATATGATTGCAGTGAAGATCAAACCCCGATCAAGGTCCATTGCATCCAATCTGAGTAAAACTTCGTGGTGAGGCATGATGCCTGTCTTCCTTTCTACTTGACCATTAGGGCCATCTGGATGCCACGTTCGGAGCGTTACATTGTCATCCTAAAACATTGTCAGTTTGATCGGGAGGATAGCATCCGGAGACTCACCTCCGTCAAGCTGACTGGGACATCCTTTGCCACGATGTTTCCTACCGTCGAAGCCTTCTTCCGCATCTCCATCTCAAACTCACGGGTCTCTTTACGTTTCGCGTCAACCTGTGCATCTAGCTCCTTCTTAGCGGCAACAAGGTCATCTGCTGGTTGTTTGGCCTATAAGAGATCATAAATTAAAATAAGGGAATCGAGATACGTCAAGAACAACCTTCTTCTTAGCTGCGATCTCCTTTTGCACTGCGTTGACTTGCTTGCTCAGGCCATTCGCTTCAAAATCCACTAAAAATACGATCAGCACATGGGTTTCATAGTCCAAGATAGATCGTCTCAAGATCGTGCTTTTGAGAGGGCGATTCGGCTCGCCGATCATGACAGGAAACCATAACTCACTCTTCACCCACTCTGCGTACATTTCTATAACCTGATCGACCAGCTCCACCGATTCTCCTCGTTTCCGCTGAGATTCGCGAATCTCTTCGGCATTCCCTCCTTTGCTGTCTATGAAGCTAGTCACGTCAAGCGTCATGGTGGTTAGATTTATCTTCTAGTTTCGATTAAGCTTCTGGACCGTTAGCGATGGTGAAGACGGGAATTAATGTGATTTAAAAGCGAGATACGGAATGCTCGAGATCAAGGGTATCCGTTAGCGTATGTCAACGGGTGTAGCGTCAGGAATCAGGATATTTCTCTATTCCTTTGATCTCTTCCTGCAATAGTCCTTCGAGTCATTGATCGAATCATGTTACGTAATGGTGATACTGCTTTGCACCATCGAAACGCTCAGCCAGTGCACCGGGTCACGATGGAGAATATTGTTGTGAGCCCCTGCACGAACCCATGACCTCTCCTTGCATGCAACCTGAAGCTTGACCAGCTTAAAATTTTGATTGGAGAAAAGAAACGAACAAAAGTTGCGACACCATACATATGACCAAACAAAGGTCAACACGAGATTAATTGTTCGCGTCCGCCGAAAGTTGTAAACTTCGGTTTCTGGTGTACGTAGTAGTACATCAGCCACCCAACAGTATTAGTGTATCATAATCCTCGCTTGCAACCTCCTATCTCTTTTGCTACATATCTCTGTCATTTTACCTGACACGGCCTGTATCGATGTTTCAGTTCATACGTCGTGTTTCGACTTCATTTCTGCCACGCCCAGATCGGCCCTGGAAAGATGATGGTGAGTCGTGCTTCATGTCCCAACATGGTGATCTGATGGTCTTTTGGAACTGACGTGTTCATTGCATGATTGTGGTATTTAATTTATCTGATATGCAGCAACATCCAATGCGCCCACGATTGGCCAGAAGAGGCGCTTTAGCTTCGTTGAAGATGATGACGACTCTGCTTCTACGAGTTTCAAGAAACTAAGGGAGGACTCCACGCAGGCTGAAGGCAGTACCCCTCCAATAGCGGCAGTCCCGGATCAGAAGGAAGGAGAGGATGTTAAGTCAGTGACGCAGGGAGTGAAGGACGTGGAATTGGATGATAAGGTGGACTCCTCCTCCGGCCCTGAGGAAATCCCTCTGCCAGATTCTCCCGGTGGAACCCCACAACCGGACACAAACTCAACAGAAGAAGAAGCGGTCACGGCTCCAGAGGAGGAGGCTGAAGAGAAAGGCGCCCAAGATGACTCGGATGCCGATTCGGTGGCTTCTTCATCTGAAGTAGTTCCGGATGAGGGGCAGCCTGAGGATAATTCAAAGGATGATACCAAGGCATCTCCTACCTCAGTAGCTGTTTCCTTGCCCGTTGAGGATGCGCCTACCGCAGAAAGCACTTCCACTTCCGATGATACCCCAGCACCCACAGAGATCGATGTATGACGCAGACCACACTCTCGCTTTTGCGATGTTCATTGCTATATTTATCGATGGACATGAGTACGCCCCGGTGCGTAGATCTAGTTGTTGATGGATGGATGGATAAAGGATGGATTGCACGCTGGTTGGTGCAGAAGAGGGTTCTACTTACTACTAACGACTCACGATACCAATACCCGACGCTGTTTATACGTACTCCTACTAATTCCTTGCTACCCTGTTACATGCAAGTTACGAATGTATTCAGAAGTGAGAACACTAACTGATTTCGATTACTGTGTGATCAGTATCATAAAGATATTTGAGGATGTCTGAATTACTACTTGCAACCGTGACCGCTCAGTAAAGATGATGGTCTTTGACTCTTCTCTGTCTCCCCCTAGGCAGATAGAAGGAAGATATCGATAGCTGTCCATCATTAGCCTTCTCCTATCGTATTTCCATGCACTGATGTGACATCACTAGGCGGCCATGGATACACGTGGTGAGTCCAAAGAATATTTCTCAAAGTGAACTTTGTTCGTTTCAGGCGGCGGACATGAGTAGACCTGCATGCAGCATCGTAATTTACTCTTTCATTCACATCACTCGTGTCGTCTAATGCATTGCTATGTGCTTAACAGGCAACTAGCACGCACATCTGACTCGGTACTTTATGTTCTAGAGAGGTGAGGTTTGTTGTCATTGTGCTACCGGCGTATTTCAACCTGACTCGGTCCGATCCAGCTGGCATGGAGACTCCTCGACCAGTTATAAGAACTGCCAACTCACCGCCAACAGCGGCCCACAACGGTTTACAGATCATTCCAGCCGATATGGCAGTGCTCGCCTCATGTTATGGGTGAGGCATGCACACCTTCCTCTTGCGCTTGTCAGCCTCCCTACACGATAATCTGAATACCCAGCCGCCTACTCTTAGTGGTCAAACCATTTCATTCTACGGGACCTGAAGGCTGATAGTGATCTCGTGCTTCTTACGCCCCCCTTTTCCGTGGTATCCTCACCTCTTCACATTAAGCTTCTCCTACATGCCCGCCCACATACGGTACTTATACCTGACGCTGGTTTCATACGTCCGAGGTTTTCTTGCACTTTACGCATTACACGTACTTACCCGTTCAACGACCTTACTACCGCTCCACGCCGTCGATCACACGAAAGCCTTTTGTTACCACTCATCCAACCCAGTCCTCTACCTCACATTCGCGTCACTATGTTTCGTTTCATGGGCTCCGAGTCCAGTGGCAAGGGTAAGCAGCGTCAGCAAGATTCTGACCCGCAAGTTCAGGTGCATATACAAACTGAAGTCCACTCGAATCCTCCTGATGTGGAGCGCCAGGGCTTCCAAGCCCTTGGCAGCACATCCTCCCTCCCAAGCACGCCCTCAAACTCTAAGCGCCCGTTGCCTCCTGGGCTCCGCGTGCCGACACATCCTTACCCATACTGGCACCATCATACGCCAGCATCATCTTCCCAGAGCAGCCTCGAATCACCTAGCACCCCTTCGCAAGTTTCATGGCTTGGAGTAGCGGGAGGGTCCTCGGTTGCTCGTGCCGCATCATCTTCAGCACCGAATCTTCTACCTCACCATTTCCCACCACCACCTCCCACCTCACCACCAGCAAATGTTCCACGTGCAAGGACTTTGAACCCCTCCAAGAGTTCGCATTCATTGCGAGTACCGGTGCAAGAGCACTTTGGGCAGCCACTCTCGCCAATTGTTGAACAAGACTATATGTCACCTGAGAAGCGTCCCGTGTCATTGCCGGGCAGTAACGACGGCTCTGGTTCTCTAGCGAGTGGTACTACAGGCATCATGCTGACACCAATCAGTCCCTCTATGATGACCCCAACGAGTGCAGTGACCATGTTCGCCGCACGCACAACACCCACGCCCACCACGCCTGTCGCTCAGTTTGCAAGACGACGAGAGGATGACCTTACGGGTGATTCGCCACGTTCGTGTGCAATTTTTTTTGACTTTTGTTTGATGACTAAATGATTTTAACAGGTCCATCGCCCGTATATTCGACCTTTCTCTCCCGCCCGCTGAACAGGTCCATAAGTATGTCATCGACGAGGACACACCAGTCTAGCAACTCGTTAACGGCAACACCGCCCGTTATCCCTCCTCTTGATCTACGCCCAGCGTTTCCCGGACCCCTCCCCCAGGACACACTTTTGTCCCGGGATATTGCTGATGAAGGGTTAGGTATTCCTGACGATGCATCGACGAAACGTGAGAGCTTTGTCACAGCTCCGTCAGCTGCTGCGCCGCGAGAGAGCAGGTACTCTGCCATGCTTCTGGACCTGGATCACGAACCCCTATATGATCAGGAGATCCCATCGAGTCAACCCGCGGAGTCCTCTAAGAATTCCCCCGAGTATCGGCAGGAATTCCCCCAGCTTCCCCCCACAGCACACACACACTTACAGGCCCGTTCAACATCACGAACCTCGACGTATCCACCATCATATTCCCTTCCACAGCCCATTGTAGACGATCAGACCACTCACGATGGGACACATGGTCCAAGCCTACGCGATTCTGTCCGATCGACGTCGTCGTCATTCATCGACCGTCGCTTTGCAGAGTCTGAGTTATATTTCGACTCGCACACGGAATGCTCTAGTGCGCGCCGGGCCAGCGAGAAATGGGCCAAGAAGACTGAGAAATCTGACACAGCTCGGACGCTGTTCTGGTTTGGGTTTATCGCGCCGTGGTGTTGGCTCATCGGTGGGTGGCTGGTGAAAGCCAAGAAGAATGATAACTATGGACGGGGCGGGAGCATGATACCCTTGTGGACGGGTAAGAGCGCGCAGACCGTTGGCTCGTTTAAGATGCAGCCATTGCACCATGGCTATCCCTTTGTGGCGCCTTCGGTACAGAGCTTAACGCCGCCGTCGTATTCGCGGGGGACGCATCCGGCGCATCCTCGTGGCCCTTTTTTGATGGCGAGGAGTCCGTGGATTAAGAGGTGCAGAATAGCTGCTGGTGTGAGTGGCATTATTATTATGGTTCTGTTCATTACTGCCCTGGTGGTAGTTGGGAGAAGCACTTGAGTCTACACTTGGACAATCGATCATAAGGACTTCGTACCTCCTATGTGTATATTGTATTCCCAAATTAAAACGAGCAATACGATCATTACGTTCTATGATTCCTCCATTACAGCTTCGAAGAATGCCCAAATTGGGGAGAGAGGTTCAGGCCACTTGCTTATATAACGAAGCTTTTGCCAAACAGCCTCAAATACGGAATCATCCTTCGGCAAGAGCAAAAGTTTGTTTGCACGCAACCATGAGTTCCTTTCCACTGGTCGCTCCAATGTTTCCTGCAGGGAGGGAACCCCTTCCTCCAGGAATGACAGAGGAGGACCGTGCTCAGCTCATGCAGGCCAAGAAGTACCAAGGATGGATGGCCATGGGCATGGAGTCTTGTGCAGCAAAGACGGTTATTGCAGGCGTAGGTGGTAAGTGCACCACGTTCGAAGCCGCCGAGGTTATAACCCAAAATTCATTATCAGGATAATTCGCAGGTCTTGGCATTGGCGCATTCTTCTCTCTCATGTCGTCATCATTTGCGTACGAGGATCCTCTACTACGGCAATCCACTCAGGCCGGCATGAATAATACTCAGAAGGCTCGTGAAATATTCAAGGAAATGGGTAGAGGGATGTGGAAAAGTGGAAAGGGCTTCGGAAAAGTTGGAGCGTTGTTCGCCGGAATCGAATGTGTCATTGAGGGCGTAAGTTGCATTTTATTATTTTCCTTGACCTAGATCTCATACCTTGCTTAGTATCGAGCGAAGAATGACATGGTAAACCCAGTTGCTGCAGGTTTCGTTGCCGGAGGTGTTCTTGCACGAAACTCGGGGCCTAAAGCTGCTCTAGGTGGTGGTTTGGCATTTGCTGCTTTCTCCGCAGCGATAGATTTGTTCTTACGGAGGGAACCATCAGAGTGAGTCTGAGCCGTTATCTATCCTTAGTAAAAGTACTGACTTTTTTTCAGCGATGACTAGTTGTCATGCATATTATTACCATTAGATTAATTACTGCTTTCTGTTGGATGCGCACCACCACCAACGTTGTATAACGCGAAGGGCCGCGGTGCGTGCCAACGCCTGCTACATTTCTTGCATCCATTGCAGATAGAAGTGTGTCTTTGACCGTATCCATGTCGCCTACGCGGTCTAATCCTACCGAGACACAATGCTTTGAGTACAACTGCGCCAGGCTTATCAGTTCTGGCGTGTATCTTGCTGGTCCATTGCTCATCGACTAAGTTTATTCGATCCGGCAAGACAGAAAGCATGTACTCGTCAGCACATCAGAACAATCTGATTCTCAATGTACTGTTCTTTCAGCGGCGGTCGTAATTTCACCTTCTACTATTTGACTACTAACTAGTAATATTTTGGAATGGACTTACAAAACTTAGTAATTGGAATGCCAAAAAATTGAGCGATGCGAGTGCTACTTGTCGGTGTGACCCCTCTCAAATTTCATGGTGTCCCGCATGTAAGGGTCAAGAACCTTATGTAAGCGCAGCAGACGCCTTCGGGCGTTGCCCATCCCCAATTACGCCTCCCGAATGAAACAGTAAGTATATCCCGACTCTCCACAACCACGATGCCCAAATCACCGGCGGAAATTCTTCTCGAGAAAGCTGATAAGAAGGCAAACTCTTCGACTGGATGGTTCTCTTCTTCATCAACCAAGTGGGAGGAGGCAGGGGACCTGTACCAACAAGCCGCTAACTCTTTCCGGCTCGAGAAGCAATTCAAGGTGGCTGGCGACGCATTTGCAAGAGAAGCAGAGTGCAGAGAAAAGTGCGATGAAACCAATGATGCAGCAAATGCTTGGTGGAATGCTGCCAAGTCATACAAGAAAGAGGACCCTCAATGTATGTTTCGCCGTACCCTTGATGCAAATGAGACTGATCTGGCTTTGCAGTGGCGATTCAGGCTTTGGGTTGCACGATCATGCATCTCACCAAGGCGGGCAGGTTCCGCCAGGCAGCAGACAGAGAGAAGGAGATTGGCCAGATCTATCAACACGAATTGAATGACATCGCGAAGGCATGTGATAGCTACCAGCGAGCCGCTGAGTGGTATGACCAGGAGGATGCTTCTGCGTATGTATAAATTTTATAGAGCAGATCACAGCTCACTTTGTCACAGAACGGCTAGCGGATGTCGCAAAGATGCTGCGGACCTCTGTGCTGAAGTTGAAGATTACAGAGGGGCCATACAGCTTTATGATATGGTCGCGAATTACGCGCTGAAGTCGAACCTCACAAAGTACAGCGTGAAAGACTACTGGTTGCGGTCGGGCCTTTGTGCTCTCGCCATGAGAGTATGTTTCTCATTGATGTGACCCACTCACACTCTAATCATGTCTCAGGATGTTGGAAAAGCACAGCGAGACATCGAGGTCTTCAAGTCGAAAGATGTCACGTTCAGCTCAACTCGGGAATGCAAGTTCCTAGAAGATATGTGCGCACTTGTAACAGAAGGCGATGAACAAGGTTTCACTACCGCAGTCTTCGAGTATGATCAGGTTACGAAGTTGGATAATTGGAAGACAGGAATATTGCTGAAGATCAAGAGGTCACTCAAAGACGAGGTAGATATTCTCTGATGGAATGGACTTGTGCCATCCAAAATTTAGCTCACCTGTAACGTATCGCGGACTATTCACCTTCATATTACTGTAATAGCGTAGATGACATATATGGCGTCTCGTCATTGACATGCATCAAATAATCATGGTGCACCAGCTGCAGGCGGACTGACACAACTTGCTCTCCACAAGTGCCGTCCGTGCATCGTCTTCCTCACACGTGGCGAAGGAAAGGAGGCTTGCTCTTCTACGCACACTTCCCACAGGTCTAAGTAATGTTGACCGAGCACTGATATTATAATTTTATCCGCCACAGGAGACTCGTTAGCTGGCCTGCTCAAGTAGCTGCTTTCCTAGTAGCAGCGAGGCCGCGGCAAAACCTCAACCGATATGAACTGCGAGAATGACAATGGTTCCAGCTGGTTCCAGGGTGAAAGGAACCCGTGGCAGCGCAGTGAATTATGAAATAAGGAACGCACAGGTGCTTGCGTAGTATCATCGGGCGATACTGGTCTAGCAGGGCGGGGGGTCTTGGCTCCAGTGCGATCCTCACTAACTGTTGTCTGTCATATCGGCGACGAGAGTGGGCATTGGGCGGTGCCGACATTCGAGGTCTGGACTTCCAAGTTCCTTGTATCTGGATTTCTGGATTCTGAAAGTCTCAGCAGGGATTCAAGGTCTTCCGGAATTCTCATCACATAACAGCAAGCACCTTCCAAGCCGATTTCCACTGCAAAGCATATACAAGACTCCTTACGGTCACATTGTGCGTTTATTGCAAATTCTTTGCTAGGCTGAGTCTATGACAATGATTTGGCCAGGGTTCAACGTCTAACACGCGATTCTCCCGCTTCCAGCTGTCGTAATATGTGCAACTTCTAGGTCCCTAACTTGCTGCGTGCAAACGTACTTGCCCTGCATTTTTTGTACTCACAAGCCAACTCCGAGTCTGACCGCGCTAGCAAACTTTTCTAGCGCGTTTCAACTTCCAAGCTCATGTTTACTTGCTAGACTCAAGCACTGAATCCAGCGCTTTCAGAGCAGTGTTTCTTGCACTCCATTGGCAATTTCTTCCGTGTTGAGCGGGTCAGCCTCGGACACGGAAGATTATTGAGACATAGTGCTAGTTTGACCGATCAAGAAATTCTCCGCTGATGGGGTTACAGATCCGCTGGAATGGTAGACGAGGAAAGCGTTGGTGATGCCGCGTCTTCTGATACTCCAGAATCTCCCATTTGCGATGTCACGCAATTCTGACTCTGGGGAAACCTACAGGAACGGGTATGCGCAGACCCAACGGAACATCATTCCACCGTACTAGAAGCTGTCCACTATCTTCAGGTACATCCGGACAGGTGTCTCATCTTCAATCAAATGATGGCAGCCGGTGATCAGAAAGATGATTGATCTTTTCACTTCTGTATAAGCGCACTCGGGTCTATACAACCAGGTGAGCTTCTGAGTGCCTATGCTGAAGAACTAGGGTACTTACTATTCAAGCGATCGCAAAACGGCGGTCTGTTGAATGAAATATCCTTGTAATCCTCAAAAAAATCCGGAGAACTTCGACTTTGTCCGCGGTTTTGTGAAGTACGGAGTATGACCCTGACAGTCATTTTCAGTATAAGATACGTTGGGTTGCGTGCATTTATCCCCAGTTATGTTCAGCTTAACGCCTCCATCCTTCTCTTCGCTCTATTTTACGAAAGCCTCGCCATCGGCCCGTTCTGCGGGCGTCGAGCCGTGTCCTATTTTTGGACCGGTCAAAGTCGGCTAATTTGTAACAGGTCAGAACGACAGTGCTGCGACTCAGCAATTGCAGTCGCTCTTATAAGAGCATACCAGCCAACCTATGTGGATCACTTTTATACCACTGATGGAGATGAGATGAATAACGCTGTCACCAATCTTGGATGCGGCCTGGAGGGCGACGCCGCATATGTCTCTACCACCGCAGAGACCTCCACTATCCCGCTCTATCGCATGTACAATCCGAGCGCTGTGGACCATTTCTACACCACGTCATATTCCGAGGTGCAGAGTGCAGGCTCTGCAGACAGTGATTACACCCACGAGGGGATTGCTGGATATTAACATATGCGGAAGCATTCCCCTCTACCGTCTGTACAGCTCAAGTGGGACGGATCCTTTTACACTGGTATCATGAGACGAATGAGAGAGTTGAAGCGCTGAGAATTATGAACACCGTTACTCACTTTTTTTTTCTGCGTCCAGGCCATCCTGGCTATGCTACCGCTATGGCTGAAATTTCTGGATCAAGTATGTGCCTACTGTTCTGACTGAGAGGAAGTACTGGATCGAATTTCTACAGACGTCCAAAGTCATGTCCACGTTGACTGCAGCAGCCCTAGTCTATACTCGTTCTGCAGGAGTCACATATTTCGCGATTGGCGCAATTTTGTGTCTAGGGCTTGCCAGGGCCATCAAGGAGGCAATACGACAGGAGCGCCCACCGCAGTACTCCGGGCGCAAAGTGACCTATGGGTGCGGAAACTCAATTTCCAACAGCGTATAGAGTTCTGATTACTTCGTCAACGTACTCCTGTAGGATGCCTAGTTCACATGCATCCACGTGCACCTTTTACGCTGCGTATATTGACATTGCTTGCCTTGAGCTATCTGTCCACCATACCTCGCCTATGCTCCCCCAGTGTTGATCCTACCATAGACACGCATGATAGTTATGTCAAGGGTTTGGTTGGGTCATTATACATGGCCGCAGGTTGCAGCGGGATCCGCACTCGGAACCTGCTGTCCTAGCTTTTGGTTCAAACTATGGGTGGACAATGCAGCTGGCGTCAAGACAACTGCATGGGCAGCCGAATTGACGATAAAATCCTGGCTTCGCCAATGATCTCAAGTGGTTTTTCCATGACATGACTTGGTGACTGTTGCGGGCTATCGAGCTGGCAAGCAAGGCATTTCAAGTTGTCGTTTATGTTTCTATCGGTCCGCTCTTCATCAATGGCAATGTAGCGCTCACCAAACGAATCGCTGATAAGTCATGATCTAATCATGCATCGTAGACGTGTCTATGTGATCTCACGTGTCTAAAGATTGCAAGCACGAATAGCCGCCGCTTCCATGTCAATTGTGTCCACTACGTCATGACTATGTTGTCGTGCCTCTGTTTGTCGTATTCTATTTCGCGCACAATTGTGTCGTGTCATGGTTTGCTGCAGATTCCGTGACTGCTCCTCATCTGTCTACACATCAGAGATTTACGAATAGTAAGTGCGGGGCCCGGAGTGACGTTCGTGCATGTCTACCACATCCGGAGGACACGGAATTTCTTCGATGGATGAGCGAGCATTGAGAATGCCGATGGCGTCCGAGCAGGGGTCGTGAATCGCGTCGAACTACATCCCTTCCCAGATGTCCGCGCATGGCGGTGAGATCAAGATGTACGTGCAGCAGCGTGCCTTGGCTCAATGTGGGTCGTGAGGGACGCGCAAAGGGGGGAAAGCGCGGAGAAGAAGCGAATTGCGAATCGTTTATTGTAAGGCGAGCGCACGGGTCCGGCTGCTTCATTCACATAGTAAGCAGGAAGCATCTAGCCTCCCGCAGTCAGACAAAATAGAAAGAAGACAGTCGTTCCTTCTGTATTAGGGGAAGCACCGGGCGTCAAACGTTCTGGAGTTAACGTTCACCGTTCAAATGATCCGATCAGAAGTCAGAATTGACAGCTGATAGGCAAATACATGCAAATACTGGCAAACAGCACTTGGAAGTTGAGAACTGGGTCCAAAAATACTGAGTACTGAGTACTGAGGCCTGAGGATGAGGCTATGAACTCATGGCGGGGACACGGGTAACGATAGGCCTCAGCTGCCGAACGATGCATGTATGTGTCTATCAGGCCTATGCATCCGTAGGTCCAATTAATTGACAATTCATCAAGTCAGCTGAAGGAACTTTCGGTAACATGCGAGCCGAATAGCCAGTTCGGACCAGGCTCGCCTTACGGTAACTCGAGAATCTGCATTGTCCGTGACACCTTGGGAATATCTCCTCTTATCTCCTCCCATATAGAACTTTGTCAGATATATATTAAAGGCCCGTCATGGAGCTTTCACCTCCTGTTCGCAACGAGGTTGGATATCCATTCTACTACCCCCTACCTCATCTGTATCATTCACACAATGGGCTTTTCCTCCAGCGTGTCCAACTTTTTATTCGATGCTGGAATCATGTCTTGGGATGTGCTCCTCACGCTCCTCAATCTCGTAAGGAGGAAGCGCCGCATTGGACATGTCACGCCTGAGGGCCACCCAGGCTATGGAGGGCACTGGCCCGAGTTTAGGCCTCCTCAAGAAGGTGACTCCCGCTGCTCATGCCCCGCACTCAATGCGATGGCCAATCACGGTTAGTTCTCTACACAACATTTTAAGATTAGGCTCATAGTGATTTTGTGGCACTGGTGGTGTGGCGCGACGAACCTTAAATGCAGGTATCCTCTCGCGCAACGGCCGTGGGATATCATTCGTCGAGCTTAACCACCAAATCCGGGCGACTTACAACTTCGGAGCTTCCTTTTGCTCTTTTGTGCCGCACTATGCCGCTCGCATGCTCAAGAGAAGTTACAGGAATGATACCTTTGATTTGGCAGAACTCGACCTGCACAATGGTATTGAACATGACGCATCTCTCTTCCGTGAGTGATTTACTACACTTGTCTGGTTCTTGCATACCGAATAATTTGCCTTCAGGCCTTGATACTGCCCTTGAACCAAACCAGTCGGTGAAGCACATACCTTATATCGAGGAGTTGCTTGCGGCAACTACCGGCAAGGACAAGGATGGCAACGATATTCTTACCTCCAAGGATCTCTCCAGGATTCTTGGAAAGCGTCGTGCAGTGGCACGTGCAGTAAACAAGGAGTTTTCGCTGAGCTTCTTCCACAAGGTCTTCGGTAGCTCCAAGTATGTCATTACGTCATCTGTTTTCAAGCATCCTCTGAACGTTTACATCAGTTCCTCGACACTACTCACAATCTTTGGAGGTCGCGTGGGTGACCTGCGCAGCATTGTTCTTCATGAGCGGATCCCAGAAGGCTGGGAATCGCGCATTCGCCAACCTTACGGACTGACTATGTTGAACTTCAACAAGACTGTATTGGGAGTCGAATTCGGCGTGCGCGAGAAGGATTGGGCGGAGGTGGCACAGGAGGCAGCACGCGATAGTACTAAATCCAAGTAGGATCCATCTGAAGTCATCGTCCCCAACTCGTCTGCTTTCATGCTACAACTACTGACCACATTACGATGTATTCACGACTTTCTACATACTTATGTTAGCTACGCGTTCACGTTACGTTTCTGGTCTGTCGGTTTGTATACTATCGGTTATCACAACTTCGGACGGCCACTGGTTCGACAGTCACACAATGTAACAGAGTAGTAACACAATGTCACATCCGCCGAAAACAAGCTCCGCTCGGCATCCAGTAGTAGTGAGTAGTGTTGCCGCAGCTCCGGCTTTTGCCGGTTTTAGCCATGGTCGGAGCTATAATTAGTCGAGCTGAGCATGTAGCTAAGACTTGTATAATCTGCGGCCTGGCCCGGCTAAAATAGCTGTAGTTAAGGCTATTTTAGGGGCTTAGCTGGTTCAAAATAGAGTATTTTAAATTAATTCATAATTTGTAAGCGAAATACATCAAACATCGAGCTCGAGCGCCGAAACAGGAAGCTACAGGCCGTAGCTTTGATCGACTATCTGATTCACACTAAATCACAAATCACCAAGCTGTAATGTGTCCCGCTGGCGCCGAAGTGAGTGACCCTGCTAAGCTGATGTTCGATTGATGTGCTAAAACAACAATTAGCGCATCTCCCATGGTGATCACTCATGAAGGAAGCGTGAGCAGCAAAGAGCGAGATTGAAGCAAGCGCAGATGGCTTCACGACGCCGCAGATCAGAGCAGACAGATGGGGAAAGAGTGAATGGCCTCGAAAGGCCATCAAAGTGGCGACATTGGGTGTTGAAGTTACTGTGTCGCAAGGTGCCGAAGTAGGTGAGCAGTGAGCACGCAGGACTTCGTTTGTCCACTCTCATCCAACGCGTTGTGTTTGTAGACTCGCTTTAAATTCTGGACCAGCTCAGCGTTAGCAATAGTCGGGACTCGGGATTTTGTATACATCACGTACCGGGGACTTCTTTTGACGATCAGAGCATTGTTCTTTTCCTTGTTCCCATTCCACAATGAAAACCAGCTTGTTGATCTTCTCGCGGAGAGTTTGAACGAGCATGTCTGGTGCCAGATGAGGGCTTCGTAGTGAGTGCCGCGTTTGTTGGGAGGAGGTTGAGGTATGAGTGTGAGTGAGTTTTGTGTGCACGATGCTGAGGGCTGATGAGGTGCGAGAGAGAAGATCAGACTGACCGAAGTGATAGAATTAGTTAGTAACCACGAAAGTGAAGCTTTCGTGGTGGTGGGGAGGGTCTGGCTCTGCCGGACTGCGCTTGCTTTGTATGACGCAGCACTTAGTTTGAGAGTGAGGGGATGGTGTAATTAGTATTTGAGAGTGTGAGACTAATTATGAAGGTGACTGAACGGGCTGCACTTGCACGGCAGGATGATTTTCCTGTGAGTGTGGACGTATGTTGAAGATGAGAATTGAAAGGGGTGTGTTTGGACTACGAAGGCTTCGCCTTCGTAGTCGGTGGGGAAGGTCTGGCTTGCCAGGCCACAGCTGCAGGTGCGGTCTGAAGGTTTCGAGTCCAGCACTTGAAAAAGACAAAAGTGAGAGAGCCGGACGTGGAAGAAGCCAAACCTTCTGAGTGTGCAAAGGTTAGTCTCGAGATGTGGGATGAAGGGGACCATGAAGAGAAACGAGACCAGACCAAAACACGCTGGTGTATCGAGAGAGAAAGATACCGTCATGTAAAGTTGACTAGCAGTAGCTCAGTGGATTGTGTAACAACGAATCAAAGATGCCTACTTTGCTTGAGTTCTTAAAGTGCTCTGAACAACAAAATCGGAGGACATATACTGCGACAAGGTCAACACTGGCATGGGCGCGTAATAAATCCACGTACTCTAAGCAGGGGGATAATCCCTCTCTGAAAGGATAGAGTTTCCTGGCTCACGACTGCCTTTGAGGAAACTTGCTGCCAAGTTACTATCTCGGTGACCCGAAGTCAGCCAGTGTTCTGCAGATTTTGGTTGAGTATCCATCAAAACATCCTTGATGAACATACCGAGGTCAGGGCTTTGAGTAGTAACTAGGATAAATGCCGTCAAATCAGAGATGAGATAGGGTAGTAGCAGCATACCTGTCCTTCTTCTTGAGTCTGGATCTAACAGTTAACCAAGATGAGTTGCATGAAATGTTTAAAACATACCCATGAGGCATTGTGAAGATTGGCGCTCGACAGTGGGACAAGAAAGCCGTAGATCTCAGGTGCAGTCTTAAATCGGAAGTCATCTCGGAGGAATCTCTTCAAATGACTTTGAGTCTCTGGAAACTGCAGCTGCAACTGCGTGTGCTTACCTGCTAGAGTCAATTATGACCGGTAAGATAAGTGGTTGAAAAAGAATGGAAGGTGTCAAAAGGTCGAATGCCGCAATGTGATTTGACAGTGGAAGTAGTTGATGCGATCATGCAATACCAAGCATGCAGAGCACTGCTGAAATGTATGATCCGTCAGGGTTTTTATAATGAAATACGTCATGTATATCGTACATACCACGAAGATCAGCCTGATCAAGTGTTTTGAAATGGACACAGCTTCTCCAGTACATTTTCCATGCTGGGATGAGAGTCGAACGTGTGATCACTAGGCAACAGAGGTGCCATGAGCACTCCAGATCCCGCCAAGGACATCGATGACGATGAGATCCGACGTAGGGCCCGAGAAGCGCGCCATTCTTCTTTGACTTTTTGACGTTCTACTTGGCTGATTTCGCCCTTCCCTAGTGGCTGCTCAGGGATGGCTGACAAGGATGAGGTTGTCGATGGTGTCAGCACCGGCAGGGACAGAGACGAGCGCGAAGACGAGGCAGAGGCAGTGCTTGTTAGCACGGAACGGTTAATTCGACAAACTCACTCCTGCACAAACTCTTATGCATGGCCCTGGACACCTGATTTTAGAAACCTAGAGGGAAAAGAGTCAGGAATTGAATTTAGCATAATGTCAAACATAGCGTGACAAGCAGTACATATGTGCATGATGTTATAAACAAGGCATGAAAGAACATCATCAAAAGAGAATAGCGATGTCAGGAATGTCGTCGCATTCATCTGCTGCTATCACTTTGAGAAGATCGTCATATTTGTGACCGCCGTCAGTACTCGGAGCAGATGATAAAAACTCATCCTGGAACGTGTCGTCTGACTCCTGTGAACACTCCAATTGCGTGAAATATTCCATGCCCTGCTCCGATGCTGACCATCCTTTGGTGAAGTCAAGACGCTCCTTCTTCAACAAAAATTTCAGCATCTGGAGCATCTCCATTAGAGCAGGGCTGAGACGATTTTGTTTCTTCGTGCATGTCTCACTGCTCGACGAGAAAATGCGTTCACAGGGAACAGCAGACGCCTGAATTGGAAGATAGTCCATTGCAAGTTTATAGATGGTGGGGAAAAGGGGTTTCGAGCTCTGGAGCGTCTATAGTGAATAAAAATGGGGACTCGATGGCAAAAAAAACCCACCTTCCAAAATGCAAGTGCGTCTGTTCCATCAGGGCTGAGATGTGAGGTACTGTAGGCATTAAATTCTTCCTCCACAGTTTGGGCACCATGGTGATGTGGCAGTAAGTCGAGACGAGGAATACCATAAATTTGTGCGCCAAGTGTTGCAGTAGTATGCGGCTGTTGAGCTGGCAATTCTACAAGCGAATCTGTAGTAGAGCTGGCTCTCTTCTCCCGTAGCTGTGGGTCATGTTAACTAGAGGTGCTCTGTTTGAGTTAAAGGAAACGTACCAGCCACATAATATAGTCCCTTGCAGCACGAGCTCGTTCTTCACCCCAGTGGCCATCAATCCACGACAAACGAAGTGTAGGGTCGATGACTATCGAAAAAGAATCATGAGAAATCAGCGTACATCAAGAATCAAGCATTGAACTTACACATTGCAACTGCATAAGCATTTGTCTTGCTCATTTTGTGACCGTAGTTGTTCGCCCAGGTTAAGCCTATATTGATCATAGGCACACAGTGCGTGGCGATCTGGGCTGTCTTTTCCCACTGCTTGTCACGAATGCCTCCTACTGCATCTAAAATTCGATTATCAAACCCTAAGTCACCTATCCGATAAGATTAGATTAGATAAGATCCCTGATAAGATAAGATGGATAACCGATTAACGATCACTATCTTCAATTCACATCTATACTACATCGACGTCATCCATCCATATCCGTAACCCTAGACACCCGACACTCATCACATCCTTAGAAAGTCCTACGATTAGGCAACGGGCTACATCATATGCATCTACACGCCTCTATGATCGAACCACAACTGAGAGTCCCTTACGAGCTGTCTCTCATGTCATCATCCTTTACATCGCACACCTCCAACGATCATACATGACACGTTAAAAGAGTTACCTCTGTCATTCACCGAACTCTTTACATTGGAACCTGTTACACAGTCACAGCTAAAACCTTATCACAGAAGCGCCACTCTAGAAGAAGCATGCTCATTACCGCAGACCCTGGAGAACCCTTAGATCCAATCGTACTCAATGCATCTCCAGACCCTATCCTTTATCGAGATCCTTTAATCACCGCTCGAGACTTCTTGTCACAGAACTCTCTCACGTCCTCATATCCGCTCACCCTGAATAGAAGCAGCACCCTGAGACCCTGCTTAATAACCGATACCCCTAACCCCTATGGACCCTTCCTTGTAGTTGATTGGTTGGTAAGAAGCCCTATACCCTAGGTGCAATGTTATGACCGTATATAGATATATCACCACCTTTCATACTCAGATATCTCCGACCCAATAATAGTATATAGTCTAGGTAGTAGTCAGTAGTACTCCTTAGACTTAACCTCCTTGTTCTTACGTCATCGTAGACCTGGACGTTCCCTCTCAATTCTATCCCCATTGTTTTATCATCTTTGACGAGTCCTGTGGTGTGATCCTGCCTCCAAACATCTACTAGTTAGATTAAGGGACGTTGGTCATAACACTACTCCATTAAATGTTCTAAGGTAGCAACGGCACGACTTAGTACAGGGGTGCTTTCGCCGGACATGGATTGTTGGCAAGCGTGTGGTGCCTGATATAAATAGATTAAAATGTAATACAAATTTGAAACATAAAGATACCGACTTCAAGGATCACTTCAAGGTCTTGCAAGACCTGCCATTCCATTGGATGCAACCCATAGTCAGTTAATTTGGTGTTAGATACAATATAGCAACTGATGGCCTGCATCACTGTGAGTCCGTGATGAATGTGAATTGTGAAAGTCTTACTGGGCGAAGTATTCGGAGACGATTAAGCATCACATAAGTCGAATCCCATCGCGTAGGCTTGTCAGAAAGAAGTTCGACAGTTGGGAGCTTTCCTTCTGGGAACAGATTGCCTTGGTTGCCACTCAAAACAACATTCCGGAAGGCCTCACACCATTGACCTGATGAACGGATCATATGCACAAGCTGTTTGCCCCTCTTGACAGGTTCATTTTTTGCAGCTTCTGAATATCCCCTCTTCTGGATGACGGTGCCACAAGCTAGCCACTGGGAAGGCGGGGTTGAAAAGTCCATGGAATGGTAGTCACGAATAATGTGCTGGACGCAAATGTTAATGATATGGGGGAAACATGGGATTTTGCGTTCAGTAGGATCAAACTGAATACCACGCTCTAAGAGTAAGTGAGAAAGCTCGACCATAGCAGTCTGATTATTCGCCGCATTATCCAAAGTAAAATGGCCAATCTAGACTAAGTCAGAATGTGTTACGTCACGCAGTAATCACTAACCTTGTCGGTCACTTCTGCACGATCCAGGAGCCCCAATATAATTGTGGCGAGTGATGCCCCGTCGTGAGTACCAGGGATGTGGGTGAAAGCTAGAAGAGCGGCCTTCAAAACGAGCTGTGAGGTCCTTTCTTGTTGGGCAATCCAGTGAGCGGTTAGGGCTAGGAACGGACAGCAGTTCTCATCTGACCAGATGTCAGAGGTGAATGATATCTTGCCCTCTGCTTTCTGAAAGAACATGAGATAATTATTAAGAATGTCAATTGTACACATACAGCGAGATCTTGCTTTAAAACCTTGAAATATTCACACCGAGTTTCGACTATCAACTCACGTAGTTTCGTCCGATGAGGAATGTCAGACTCCCATAGATCTTTACGCAGAAGTCGTAGTAGCCGCTGGAACTCAGGACATTCCATCAAGTTCATTGCCTAAAGACAACAATTAATAACAGTGTAAAGAACAAATAAGTACTCACCTGGTCGTCAACCACGATGAATTTGACGAGCTGCCGGTGCATCTCATCAATGGTGAAATCTGGGATATCATCTGCAGACGCTGACGCCGTCATTCCAGGTTGCGAACCAAGACCTTTGCTACCAGGGGGAGGACCAAATGACGCAAGTGTCAACTCTGGATTCTGGTCAAGCTCTTTGGATATCTGAGCGAGAGTCCAACCGCGGTCAACAAGGTCCCAGACTTCCTTTGCCCCCACCTTCAGTTTGTGCTTCTCGAGTTCAGCTATATAAACACGAAGATGAAATTTGATAACATGGCAGCGGAGAATACCCGTAGCAGTTTGTGCACCATATTCTGCGATGACGTATGTAGGATCTTGTTCCTGTATGTCCCTGATTAAGGATATAAGAAAGAGAAAAATAAAATGACTCGGAGATGATATTCACCTACAAGGCCAACATTCACGCTGCCCTGACACAGTTTTCGTAAAGAAATGGTGAGCTTCCAATCGAGGCTGTCTTTGTCGAGTCCCTGTGCCCAAGGGATCAGATTGGACAGTGTTGAAAGGACTTGCTTGTGTTTGAAATGGGCTAGGGTCCACCCCTACTCGGTCGTCGTCCTCTTCCTCATTGGCATTGTCAGTGACATTATCTGCCGCACGACCACCATCTTGCTGTCGCCATCAAGGTTTACGAGGATTCTGAAGAGTTGCTGCAATTACTGCAACGGCAGGGAGAGTGGTAGTAGAGGGAACAACAGCAGGCAAAGCAATGGTAGGGGCAGAAGGAGCAGCGGCAGGGTGAGCAGCAGCGGCAGGGTGAGCAGCAGTGGCAGGAGCTGCAATTTGAGGTGTTGCAGTATTCAGTGGACGTCGACGAGGTGGCATGATTAGAACTTCCAATACCGTTGAGAATCCGATGATAATCACTGGTCTATATAAACTCTTGTCCTGTGAATTCTGGAAAAACTCGCAGCATTGACTCACCTAATGGTAAAGCCCAATCATTAGAATACTATGTACGTGTAATGGCATCCACAAGGACGAGATCGTTATCTTTATGTATCAGACTTTGATCAGAAATACCATCGGTTTGGACAAATGTAATAGAAGTACAAGCCTAATCCATAAGCTCTGCACCTTCGCACTAGTTGAGTGACTCAATAATAAAGCCCTGGCCTAAACTCAGTCTCATCAGTCAGGTTTCAGGAATGTTATCAATGATCATTACCTCAAAGTTGTTGTGTTCCATAAAGTTTGATCAACACATGACAAGTCATTGAAGTCAAATTGTCGAAGCCTCGAAGGCCATTCAAGAATCATTTTTCTTGCTGCCGATTAGAAATGGCTCTGTAGGGGGTCAGCGCACTGGACATATGATGGCGGGTAGACGATATGAACTGTTTGCCTACGTGGAATGTCATAGAACTTCATGGAAGTATATGTAACACCATACATGTGACGAATCTGATGAACATGTGACTCGAGTCTCTGAGCATAGCTGCATAGGTACTAGATATCCAAATATTGTTCTCGGCGATTACTAGTGTACAATTGGAACTTTCGAGCATGAAACTAAACTTGCCCTAAACCCTGTCAACAAGTGCTCATCACCGGTTCAATAAATACCAGTGTCACATCATACATGAGTTGCATGATCTACATAAGGAAAATCCGCAAGGCCCATTGAGAGAAAGGAAATAGATGGAAAGAAACACGGAGCATAGTACATACATAACTAGATCTTTATCTGGTGTGGAGTCTTGGAAGCAACAACAGATCTGGGGGTATTATGTGGGCGCAAACTTTGAAGGTTTGAGTTTATGAATCTCGGTGCGGGAAGAACTACTTACACGTGACGAGTCGATCTACAAACAGGTGGCGCCTTTGGTTGACATAGAGGCACCGCTTCTGCCCCTGAGTTATCTTTTGGGGATGAAGGGGAAGGCATGATACAATCATGAGGCTGACTGAGATCCAGCGAGCATGTGGCTGATGGCGGTAATGTGGCGCGAATATTGTTGAGTAATGATTGAAGATAATCATAGTCAGGGTCCTCTGAGAATGCAAGAGAGCATGCATAGACGAGCATAGTTGCAACCTCAGAAGGAATCCCATGACACAAAACTTGGATAGTGGTGTCCACCTTGCGCGCCAGTATGCAAGAGCTAGAGAGCTTCTTGCGGCCTTTGGGCAACCACGGAAGGGAGCTGCACAAGAAATAAATTAGCATGTATACAAGGGACTCGAGATCGTCACGACGAGCTGGGACAACTCCTAGGTGGTTGTTGATGGATGCAAATGCAGGAGTACCAGTAAGACATCTACCATGGCGAAATGGCATATGAGCTTGGGCTGCAGAATCCCAGTACTCCCTCGCAACACCAAAATCAATAATAAATATGGTTTGCTCTAAAGCTGCCACAACCGACCAGGATATTGTGAGGTTTAATGTCACCATGAACATAGTTGCATGAGTGGATGTACTCCAGAGATGAGAGCTGGGAAATAGGTCAGGTATCAGTCCTATAGCCTACCATAAACCAACTCACCAGTTGGTCTCCTAGATTAACGACGGTATGGAGTTCAAACTTTTGATTGTGTGCGAGGAAGAGTCCATGTAGTGATGGTCCAAGGAGGTCAAGAGCCAGTGCATGATATGTTGCCTCTCTGCTGAACCAGATGACATGCGGAATCCCAACTCCACCTTCAAGTTGTTTCAAGACATGATATTCATGCTCCAAAGATGAAGAGTTATTTCTGAGAGGCTCGAGTTTGACGGCAAGATCGGTATCATTGATGATGTTCCGTGCACGGTATACAACACCTAGGTGGGGTCTGCATGTTGAATTTCATTTTGTATATGTAAACAACATACCATATGTACCAGATCCTAAAGGCTCTCCCAGCCTGAATCTGCCATCAACTCGACTTGGGACCTCGCACATGGATGATTCGAGTTTTTAAAGTAGAGGTAACAAAAATGCTGCATTAACTCCCATGCACGCTGTGGTTGAAGCCGACTAAAACCGGCTCAAGCCAGCTTTCACACAAAGTTAGCTCAAACTCGGTTTGTGCGGCTAGCGAGGTGAACCGAACTGAAAACTTAAGTGAGCCCATCCACTGCCGTCTGAACTAATTGCACAGCCAGTAAAACTGACGCTGAGTCAGCCATAGCCGAGCTACCCCAATACTAGTAGTGAGTGGTTTGGCAGAAATAAAAACTCCGCTATGGCAGACTCGGCTTGGTGACAGCCAAACATGATTTTTGGCTCCGTCACACCTCAACAAGGATCTCAATCATTTCTTGACCAATTTCAAAGATTCAACTTCGCAATAGTGTATTACAAGTGTACAATGATATGTGGTCAAGCAGAATATGATTTGAAGTCGAGTTGAGTGAGATATTGCAAAGTGTCCGAACCAGTGGCCATCCAAAGTTGTGATAACTGATAGTACATGCCCTTGCTCTCCCTCAGGAAACCCAATATCTCCGACGTGGTTCATAACGCGTGGGCTCTATACCTAAGTCATAACAAAGAAGGAACAACCTTCTACAAGGTCTGATTGCGGGAGACTATACTTGAGTAGTGAGTACACAAGTATATCCTAACTACATCAGGAAAAAGTCAGCTGACTATATAGTACTATATAGTCCGTGTAGTCCGTGTAGCTCAGTAGTAACGTCCCTTCTATGTAGCAACTGAGGTAACTATGTTGTACTACATAGTGCTACATAGTGCTACATAGTGCTACCAGGAACTCCAAGCAACTATATAGCGCACTGTAGTCACAATAATAGCACACGAAATAGCACAAAAACAAATGAATTCAAATAATCAACACAAGCTAGTATATTCACTGGGATGATCTTCTTCATTCCCGTCTATGAGCCTCAGCCACTGCTCTCACTAGCCTCGCCGCGCACCCTCCTCCTCAAGCTGGTGCTCTCGAATGGCATCTTCGAATGCCTCGTCGCTGATCCGGGATTTGTCTGACACTGTAGTGAGTGTCTCTACACCTGCATGGAAACTTCACAAGTTAGGCTAGTGCTTGTGAAATCAGAGAGAAACACACCGAGCCACATTGTGCAAATTGTCACAAATTCTTTCAAAGAGCTTATAAGGCGCCATGCGCTTGTTGAAACGCTGCAATGAGCTCAAATGTGTTTGGTAGACAGATCCATAGGTAGTTGCCGTGAATTTGATGTCTTCCTTCATGCCCTGCAGCCACTTGTCAATACAGCATTGAATCTATCCACAATGAGACATCTTCAGCATCATGAATATGAGAAATGACTCACGGCTGTAAGTGTGAGTGCAATAACCTCGATAGGCATGGGGTTAAAATACTTATTGTGGACGATCCCTTTGTCGCTTCGGTTTGCAAACCACATAACATTGATCCCATCTTGGAGTAATTCAGTCTTGTAGATACCCGTCTTCACTGTCCAGTCCTAATACCCAACAGTCAGTACTTGAAAGGTTGTGTAGACAATTGCACAACATACCTTGAAAACAAAGGATGAACCATCTTTCAAAGATTCCGCCAGATCTCGGTTTTGCCTTATCACCTCCCTTGAATCACCTGACCGGAACCCAAAAAACAAACGAGTCAGTGATTGCATCTTTGTTTTGAGTTCACAGCGCACATGTGATGTGCAATTCAAGAGCTTCATGGTAAGATATAATATAAGTCAGAACAAGAATGCACAGAGAACAGACAGCTTACCATCTTGACTGCTAAAGGCGTCAATTTGACATTGATGCCTTTCATTTGGCAGGCCTCTTTTCCCAACTTCGTCTCGACAGCAATTGTATCCAGAGATGGCGCCTGTGTGACAATTAGACAGCAGAAAATAGAGGTCGCAGTTACAAGGATGTCTTTTGAGTCATCATCGAAATTGCCAGCTTTCATACGATGACAGGAACCATCTGAATTTTTTTTAATCTTCACCATTGCCATGGCATCTTCTGTGTCAAGCGGTCATTTGGTCGCCTGAGGAGCAGGCATTTTTTTCTCGATGGAGTTACCATCCTCTTCGTCAGCCTGGCCAGCCCCAGCCTCGGGTTGAGATTGGTTTGTTGTCTCCGAGTCGTCACTAGACTCGTCACTAGTGTCGTCCAAGGTAGTAGGAGGATCATCCTGAGGGGTATTGATTGCTGGAGCTGCATCGTCGGGTCAAATAGAAGTGTATTAGTGTACCTACAATTAACAAGCAGCAATTACATACCCTTCAGCTTGTGTGAACTGCCACTAGTGGTGCGCGATGCTGGGGGGATTTTCCCTGCACTGAATTCCAGGACCTTAGTATTGGACAGCTTCATCTGCAGAGCATGGTCTGAGAACTGAAAAAAAAAATCAGCTATTGTTCAAGTGGCAGGAAACAAGACGAGCCATGGTATCTTCATCCCTGTCGCTGTCACTAAGTAGCTCTGAGGGCTCTTTCTCAAAGACATCGGGATTGTCTTGATAGGTTGCCTTGAGCGCCCTTTTCTTCTGTTTTTCCAACCTTTTTTCCTTTGTGGCTTGATGACAGACCGTGTTTTGCATTTCAGACACTGTAGAGAAAGTGAGTGAAGCATCGCATCGTAGTAGCAGTGACTTGCCTTGATAATTTTCTTTTTCAGTTGGTCGTTGTGGTCGACCTCTTGTGGTGCGCACAAGTGGTTGCTTGCTGTGTGGTGGTGATGGAACACTTGTCTTTGCTTGCTTGGAGGTGGGCTTACGAGGAGGCATGATTCGTGATCCTCAGAACAGAAGGTGTGAACGACCTGTAGTTCAACTGATTTTATAATGTTGCGCAAGACATAAACACTCACAATTTGAACCTTGAATGTTTGTTGATTTCAGGGCTTGTTGATTTAGCATAACACAAGGTTCAAAGCTGTGTTGAATGGGAATGATAAAAAGATATGGACATACCACTACGATAATTTCGACTGTCATGGATACCTCCAACTCAGCCAAAAAACGGTGTGGAGCTTACTTTAAACACTCACCATGCTCTGACAGATCTTACAGGTCAATGTCACCATTTACCGAGGCTCGCTATAAAGAAGACAAAATCAGCATCAAAAGGTGATCTACCCCTTCTCATTACTACCAAATACTCACCGGTTCGGTTTGCAGGCCAAAGCTCGAGCCACCTAATGCCGAGCCCAGGAGGCCAAAGCATGAAGTGCCTGACGCAGAGGCCATGTTCCCACTCCCCCCGTTTCAACAAACACCTGGCCCCATCTCTGTGGCTCAGTTATACTTGCGAAAGCTTGTTTTGGAGCGTTGGGAGGCAGAAATTCAGGCCTGCAAGAAAGAAGAGAAATTGCAACTGTTAGAAATAGCACCCGGCCCAGGTCTTACCCTCATGCAAGCAAGCTTGCGAAAAATTGTCTCTGAGCGCTGGGATGCTGAGGTGAAGTGTTGTGAGGAGGCGAAACGGGTACAACTCTTAGAGTTACTTCTTGCCGTTCATGGTATCATCAGACTAGTGTAGTGCGAGTGTAGTGCGGTTACATCCAAAGTCAAGACCTGAACCTAAAAATTTTCAGTTGAAACAACGGGACCTGCGTTAGTCTCCATAACAGAGTGCATTCTTGGACTGAAGGAAAGGGCGTACCTGGTAGCCCTATGCAAAGGGCATAGCAGGAGGGCATAGCGGTGCATTCTCGGACTAGCAATAGGGCAAAGGGTTAGTTAACAGAGTGCATTCAGGGTTAGTTAACAGAGTGCATTCTTGGACTGCGCCTATGCAAAGGGCGTACCTGGTAGCAATCAAGGGTAAAGGGTTAGTTACAGATTGCCCAGACTCAAAACGTCCAGAGTCTAGACCTGTCGAATTACGGTACACGTCAAAAAGAGTCAGAAAACAACTCGAATCACTTACTAGCCATGCCACACAGCTGCGGATTCTGTGGTAAGCCTTTACCTTCAAGAGGAGGTGTCACAAAGCATATAGCTATCCTCCCCGAATGTAGAAGAAAATGGGAATCAATGGTTAAAGATACAGATGATGAAGGTGGCGCACCAGCTGAATTTGCTTATGACAATAATTCTTTTTCCCCACTTCGCCACTCATGCTCCAAGTCTTTCGATCTTGATGAAGACAACCCGGTAGCATCAAAAAGTCGACGGGTGACTGTCGAGGATGTGGCTGACGAAGAAGATGGCAGGTGGTATTTCGAACCGTGTCCAAACGCCAGCTGGACATTGCAGGAGGGCCAAACTGCCTTTGAAAGGTATCAGCAATATAAGGAGGGTGAAGGTGAAGACAAGTGGGCTCCCTTTTGTGACGAGGAAGAATTGGGACTTGCAGAATGGCTTGTTAAAAGCCTTGGGCAGACTCAAATGGATGAATTCTGAAGTTACCGATAGTAAGATTGGCATTGATGACTGAAAAATACGCACTGACCATAGTAATAGACGCAAAACCACACAAAACCTTCATTCCACAATAACCAATCATTCCTACAGAAGGTCAACGAGCTGCTGCATGGACCTGTCTGGAGTTGCAAGAAGGTTAGCGTCAAGGGAAATCGAACGGACGAGAACAGACAGTTACTGCATGAGGATGTCGAGCTTTGGATGCGTGACCCTGTGGAGTGCATCAGAGATCTTATCGGAAATCCTTTATTCAAGGAACATATGGTATATGCACCGTCACGAACATACAAGGACGAAGCAGGCACTCAACGGCTCATTGATGATATGTGGACAGCTGATTGGTGGTGGGACAAGCAAGTGAGTAGCACGTTGATTTGAAATGAGAGAAAAGCACTTACCTTCACATCAGAAAGAACTGCCTGAAGGAGCGACCATAGCTCCCATTATTCTGGCTTCCGACAAGACAATGTTGTCACAATTTCGAGGCGACAAATCTGCATGGCCCGTTTACCTGTCAATCAGCAATATCGCAAAAGAGAAACGACGTCAAACATCTGCACGCGCAACAGTCCTGATCGGGTACCTACCAGCCACGAAGCTCGACTGCTTCACCTCCGATGCACGTTCCCTCGCTGGATACTGACTATTCCATCACTGTTTGTCCCTGCTGCTGGAGCCGCTCATTGCAGCTGGTCAGGATGGTGTAGACATGGTTTGCGCTGACTCGTTCATTCGACGAGTGTACCCTATACTTGCCTCCTATGTTGCAGATTTCCCCGAACAGTGCCTGGTCGCTTGCTGTAAAGAGAACCGTTGCCCTAAATGTTTGGTTGCAGCCAATGAGCAGGGCAACCCACTAAATTCGTTGATGCGAGACCCGGAGTTGACAAAAGAGATGCTGGAGAGACGGAGGAGTGGTCAGCACCCTGTAGAATTTGATGAGTGTGGGCTGCGCGCTGTGTATAAACCTTTCTGGGCAAACTTACCACACACTGACATTTTCATGGCATTCACACCAGATCTCCTCCACCAACTGCACAAAGGGGTCTTCAAAGACCATCTTGTCAAATGGTGCCTCGACATTGTGGGCGAAGACGAAATTGACGCTTGCTTCAAGACCATTCCGGACTATCCTGGTCTTCGTCATTTTAAGAAAGGGATATCCAACATCAAACAATGGACAGGAACTGAGCACAAGGAGATGCAACGCGTTTTCATGGCACTAATTACTGGTGCAGTCCCAAGGTGCTATATTCTGCCTTTCTGCTCAGTTTCGACGAATTGACCCGTTTTCATTCACAGTCGAGTTGTCATTGTCACATGGGCCATACTGGATTTTTGCTATTATG
The DNA here is from genome assembly GCA_016584345.1 of Suillus ampliporus. Taxonomy (NCBI): domain Eukaryota; kingdom Fungi; phylum Basidiomycota; class Agaricomycetes; order Boletales; family Suillaceae; genus Suillus; species Suillus ampliporus. Next base: position 144,829 of record JABCPV010000035.1, on the reverse strand, counting down.
CACGACTTCATACACATACGAGTGAATCCCTGGACGGTCTTGAGAATGCACTCGCAGTATTTCACGCAAACAAGGATGTGTTAAAGGAACTCGCAGTGCGCGAACATTTCAATAGTCTGAAGTTGCATCAATTGTCTCACTACGTTCAGTCAATCAAATTATTTGGAGCTGCTGATGGATTCAACACCGAACTTCCTGAGCACCTGCACATTGACTTCGCTAAAGAGGCTTACCGCACAAGTAACAAGTGTGACTACGAGGAACAAATGGCATTATGGCTTCAACGCCAGGAAGCAATCTTCTGGCGGACCTCTTACCTCGAATGGGTGGCTGAACGTGCTGTTCAGACAGAACATGGATGTGAGTATAACTCCGACTCTGATGCCGAGAACAAAGACTTCGACGTGGTGCCTGTTGTTTCGCAAGATATAGTGCATGTTCTGTCGAAGACACCTCCACACCCTCGGCAATCTGTTCAACATCTTGAAACCATGCATGGCGCCATCAATTTTCTACCTGCTTTCAAATCATTTTTACAGAAGCATTTGCCACATAATCGCATCGTGCCCGGTTATCAAGATCGTTTTGATATTTTCCGACAAGTCGCCATCATCCTTCCCCCCGACCCTCGTGTGTCTCAGTCACCCAAGCATCTGCGGGTGAGGGCAATGCCTGAAGTGCTTCCTTCGCCTTCTGGACAGAAGCCGGGTTCCCCCGCATGATTTGACATGGCATTGATTAGTAGTGATGGTGTCCAAGCATCGAAGGTACTACTCACCCTGGATGGTATGTCGATGCCTTCCAATTCACAAAGTACGATGACGAACTCTAAGTTATAGCCGCAGTCCGAGTTGCACAGGTCCGCGTAATATTCATGCTGCCTTGTCAATTTGGCGCATACTCGCAACCCCTTGCCTACATTGAATGGTTCACACCATTCAGAGAGGCAGACCAGACAACTGGTCTGTGTCAAGTCTCACGTTCGACTCGTCACTTGTGTCGGAATGGGGCCATGATACATGTTGACGAAATTATTCGTCCGTGTCACCTAATACCAAAGATGGGTCAATGGGTCAATCCTACGTGGACGAGCGCGAACATGTATGAGTTGGCGAGTGAATTTTACTTGAATACATTCATTGACCTCGAGACTTTTTGTATGTCCACTATGATTACTTAGAATATAGAATAGCATTACAGCGCTCAATAAAATTACAATGTGCGAATATCGACTACAGTGACTACAAGCGCCTCCCGTAGCTCTACATAGCCCTGATTTCAACTACATATCACTACATATCACTACAGTGACTACATAGCACTATGTAGCCGTCACTAAGACTACACCGATATTTGTTTTTTCCTGATGTAGTCTCCCATAATCAGGCTTTGAATCAACTTCCACTGGTGACGGGTGCTCGTAGAATGAGATTAGGGCAAGCGGGACCCTCCAGCTCAATGCTCGGAGGGTCCGTGATCAAATTAAACACGGAGATGTGACAGTTCGAGCCAGAACAGAGAAACTAAACGTATCGTACACAATCCCAGCCATCTCTCGAAGACGAACTAATATACAAGCCACCAAAGTGACTGTTGACTGAAATAAAGTCGAGTTTTGACTCGACCAACTGCTATAGGGCTAATCTTTTTTTTTTTTTTTTTTAATTTTATAGATGTTTTTTAGATGGAATGAATTAGATGACTGAGACATACCAATGAGAGAAGGAGAACCTGAACACGAGCAGAACTGTCAACATGAATCCATGAGTCACGGCACTTGTGAACTCTGAATGAGCAGATGAAGCAAAAAAGGGTGCTTCCAAATGTACTTCTGGAAGTCATCCGAAGACCAACGTCCTGCTGCCTGAATCAGCGCAGGCGCAATGCCAGTCGCAGCAAGAGCCGTAGCTCCTCCTGCACACATCGAATGACCCGAAATGGTCGGTGGGAAAAAACGCCATAGGTAACGCATAAACCAGGCACGTGTGGGGATAGTACCAGAGACTGTGAGCCAAAGGTGCAGGTGGTACGGAAATTGATTGTCATGAGCAAAGACATACCGTCGCAACAATCTCAAAGGGTCGACATGTGCTCGCGGTTCTCCCAACAACAAAATCTCGCAACCCACTCCGAGAGTACTGCTTTTGTGGTGAGGCAGTGTATAAGTTGCTGATGTGTCGGTGAACATGAGTGAATGTCGCAGTGGTACCCTGTGATAGGATTGATGTTTCTTCGCGTCAGGCCAACACAACTCCGCCAAACATTGTAGAGTCTTAAACCCTGTCATGAGAATGGCGAGAAACAGTGTGTCGTCAAATACATTGGATCCCGCGAAAGTGTCCATGACAATAGCGAGATCCTCCAGAGTGAGTGGTTGTTTGCACTGGATAGGTTTTGATAGATGCCGTTTGCATCCTTTAAGTGTATGCGTGACGAGTAGAGATGTGCGGGTCTCTCATACATGCAGAAAATAAGTTTCGAGGCGATTGACAATGCCCGATAGATAGGAATCCACAGAGCATGGCTCAATATGATGCGAAAGCCAAACAACGAAGAAGGAGAGTGTATCAGCGGTTGGTTCGACTGGACGATTATGAAGACGACAGAAGTTTAGGTAGGAGTTAAGATGTGAATCATATGCTGAAGCCATTGTGGATTCGATTGCGAAGCCAAGAGCCAAAGAATGCTCAAAATGTAAGTGTTCGAGTGTCCAAGCCTCCCGTATGGGTGGCCTGGACCATGTGGTACTTGGAATCATTTTTTTGATGCCCCCAACGCATCCCAAGGGGGTTCAAAGTCAAATATTTGAGCAGTAGGAACAAGATCTTTGATGAGCTCATTGTGAAAACGGGAGAGTGCATCTGCAATAATGTTTTGTTGTCCCAGAATGTGTTCAACTCGAAGGTCAACACCATGAGCAATCAAAACATCCATCACGGAGATCAATAATGAGTTGTAGATAGGTTTAGCACGCAGTGAGTCGAACATCGCAATGGTGTTGGAATTGTTGGTGTAGACTAGTAGTTTTTTTGGTGGTTCATCCATGTTGATCACGGAATGGATAGCAGAACAAACTGTGAGGCCTTCGAAGAAGAAAATGGTGTCACAGGGGGAATCAGCCGGTAGATGACATTGACAAGCAAAGTTGTCATCTGGAAACCAAAGACCAAGGCCAGCCACCGAAGCATCAGTGTAGACAACAACGACATCATCACTCAACGGATTGAAATCCAAACATTTGAATAGGTATAGACCATCTGAATGTTCAATATGGTCAGCGAGCCAATGCAGTTCACGTAGGAGGGCGTTGTTGACATGTATCATGGCAAAGGCATTGGACTTTCCCCGAATTTTGTCGTAGAGCACCGACAGACCAGGTTTCAACAGAGGAAAAACATTGAAGCTCCATTCGCACCAACCCGCAAGGCGCTGAAAATCACGTAAGGACCAACGATGGCCTTTTTGTGCGAAATGTTGCAACTCCGTGACCAATGCTTCCTTTTTATGAGCTGGCAGCATTACTTGCATTGTGTTTGGGTCAACATCAAACCCAATGACCGTTAAAGTAGCACCAAATAACTGCTTTGGTCATTCGTGTGGGAGATTGAGTTCATCCCAAAGGTGCAAGAGGCGAGTCTGCTTTGCAGGGAAGTAGCAATCATAGGGTCCGTAATACAGCATACATCCAGCAACCTCGAAAGAAAAGGAGTCGTCCATGTAGGTTTTAAGAGCGTCAATGAGGGTGCGATGAATGGCAATCCACGCTATGAGGGACATAAAGGAGATCCAAACTTTCGGAGATCCTCTCCCGCCAAAGTTATTGTTACGATCCACGTGGCGTTGACCATGAACAGTCAAAATTTGCTTGACTTGCCACAGCGGATGCATGGGTAAGCAGTGGAAAGCCTGTGAAACGTCGGACTTGAACATAACTAGCTTGACATTAGGGTGCTCCGCGCGAAAGCGAAGTAAAGATGCCCTCAATGAATGTAAACCATCAAGTTTAGTACCTTTGATGGCATCCTGATCAATCATTGAGTTCAGGGAATATTCCCCCGCAGTGTGATCTACAACCAAACGAAGCTTGTCGGAGTTTGGCTTGGGTACAGTGTGCATCGGGACACTGTACATCCCTGGGTACAGCTCCGAGCCAAAACTTTCTGACATGCGGCCCAAACATATCTCCTCACGCATCTGATCCTCGATGAACTGCAGTTGGTCATCACTCTTGGAGCATGTGTGCGAAGAGTTGTCATTGATGGATGGATATGAGTCATCAGAGGTATCGGCCCATGGCCAGAAACCTTGGCGTAAAGCTAGACAAACGGACTTGGCAAATGGCTGGTTCGGATGGTCTAAGAGAAGCTCTTCGAATCGGTCAACATTGATGGGTGTCACGATACGAAAGAGATCCGGTCTTTGAACGATGGTCCGAGCAGCATCACTATCCTCAACTTCATTCAATGGCGGAGATGGGACAGGCTCTGCATATTCCGAAGAATGTGCAGTAGGACTAAACAAAATGTCTGTAGGTGACCAAATAAGACCCCGTCTATGACACGGGCGTTTAAATGGTCGTTCAAGCAGACTTGGACTTGGACTCCTCGAAATGGTGTGTTTCTGCGTGACGTCGTGCACACAGCTTTCTGTCTTGCTCGTGTGAACAAACATGGGCATAGCAGCAGGTTTGAGCGCTGTGGGTACATTCTCCCGAATTCCATTTGCGACAGGGCTCACGTCGACTGGATGTAGTCTTGTCCCATGCAGGTGCACCAGGCTTGGACTGTTTGTCTTCGTCGAAGTGGACACCGTCAGATTGGAAGTGAGACTTGTAGAGGTTGGTGAAAGCTGCAAAGTCTGAAAGTTCAACTCTTCGCGAATTCGCGGCTCTGTTCCTGACAGCTTTATCATATCTGATGATCCTGTCATGCGTTCGCAGGAGTCTGCGGTCAAACTTGTCATTGATATATTCTCCGTAGGCAGCAAGTTCATCCTCTTGATGAGGGAACGCGAACTTAATGGCTCTGGCTGCTCTATGCCATGCTGCAGACCACTGCGCTGCGGTTGTGATCTTCTTCGATACTGCTTCTGAACTAGTTCCGGAGAATTTGATTTCAATGTCCCCGATGGTTTCGGTGAATTTGTCGATGGTACGTGAGGATGAAATAATGGAGTGCACTGCGTTGAGATTAATGGACTTTCTGGCAATAATCTCTGCCCATCCGGCTTCATGGAATTCTGGGCAGCAGCGGTGGTACATAAGTCGACGTTGTACTTCTTTGGGGTCTTGCGACCAATTGAGAAGGAGTTCGTTAGTGCGTGTGAGATTCACAGAGAGCTGTCCTCCTCGAAATGATTGCTCGGCTCGTCCAAGGCAGGTAAGATCAAGTTTGCATCGCTTACGAGCAGGTTCCCCTCGCTCGTAGCTTTGCTCTCGCCAATTTTCATCCTCTCTAGGAGGGACAGCTTCATCCTCTCTAGTAGGGACGGCGTCCCTATCTTCAGATTGTCGGACAGCTGACTCCCGACGTCCTCTGGCAATGTCGATGTCCCTGGACCATTCTTTGAGCATGTTGAAGTATGGAGTTGCGATGAAAGATTCAGCTTGGTCAGTAGCTTCGTGGGTTGCTGATATGACAGTCTTTGTGATAGTGACATATGCTTCTTGCTTTGAGATGAAATCATGTTTGTATTCTTCGACGACGTTGAGGCACTTCTCCACCAACTCTTGTTCGGATACAGGCGATCTTCCAGAGTGGGCTTGAGACAAAGTCCCATCCATTCCGGGTCTGGTAAGCGTGTTGGATGGTGCGACATTGTGTGAACTTGACATGGAGGTACGACGACGGAATTGAGAATAATCGAAATTCAATAAATAGCTTAAATTTTTCGGGCGCAGAACGTGTGCAAGCAGACGGTGCTCAATGCTGGATGATGGTGTAGACAAAAAGACTAACGTCCCAAGTCTGTGCCACCAGCATTTAGGAGACGGTATATGTCAGACATGACGAACATGCGCACAGACCAAAAACTCGGCCTGAGCCGAGTGCGAACATCGATTCAACACCTATGTTTCCCACATTACCTAGTTAGTCAACTGGCCCTATGGTAATCTTAGTAACACTTAATAAAGCTTAAACTCGTTTGTATGGAGCACTGCCAGTGCACACCAGCGGTGCTCTATAGGCCTTTACTTGTAAATACTTGTATTCTTTTCATAGGGAGCACTGCCGGTGCACACCCGCGGTGCTTGGGTTACTTCATCACCTGTTTTGGCAACTCCGCCGCCTCCCATAATGGGCACAATGCCGCCACCTCTCTGCTCGTCGTCAACAACAGTGAGCTCATATCCTCATGATTGTTCTTCCTTTATTCTACTCTATTATTTTATTTCATTACACACACTCTCATTGGAATCTACACCTTCTCTATGCACTACCATGACCTCATACATACTTACAGCAAGGAGGTACGTGGGAATTTGTACTTCTCACCTCTTACACCACACTGACTTGCAGTTTCGCAATGACAGCAACAACACTGACGATGACGAGGAATACGACACGTCATTCTGTAGGTGGTGTTTCAAGAAAGTGTACCGTGTATGTTGGGGGAACCAAACCTCAAAACCAATGTGCGGGCACTATTCAAAAATGTCAACAAGAGTCCCATGCACTCCGAGCATCACTTCTCAAAAGTAGGACTCGCTACACTACTGATTCTGTACTAACGGCATGTTCTAGAGATGTCTTTGAGGGAACGCGAGCAGTTGTTGATTGCCAAAAACCAGCAGTCCATCACAAACACCTCTACCTCACCAGATGGACATGACCTTGCCTCCTACACCATGGATGTCGACACTATGTTTCCTCCTCCTGGGGAAGAGGGTTTTTCATTTAGTCATGGAGCAGAAGAGGTATCGTTGTATGCGGACCTGGAGCAAATCACAACTGAACGCTCAAGGTTTGTTCATCTCTCTCGATATCATTCTCTCACTATCCTCAATTCAACGTATTGCAGATGCCTCGACTTGCGCGACCTGCAGTGATCGTGTAGTCCAGCAGCTTGCTGATTGGTCTACCCAATATGATAACCTTACAGATGTGCTTCTTCACTACTGTCACCATCATCAAACAACGGCGCCTTCCCCTGCCATTGATGGTTCATTCTCAATGGAGGTCGTTGATATTTTTGGTGAGTCAAAGTTTCTGAGCTCAGCATTTCGTATTTTTCATATAGCCTAGATCGCAGCACCCACACTTTCAATCATGCCTCGCCTTTCATCAATGCTACCTTACTTCAACATGGCTGCATTGGCAGTTCTCCCCTTCATCCTACAGTTGCTATTACAATTTGCACCCTCGATGTCTTCCGTCAGACCCACTGTGTGTGCCCACATTACAGCATCAATGCAGAAGCGAAAAAGCTTGCCTTCCTTCACAACGTAAGTCCATTCGTCTCATCAAAACCGATATTTACATAAACTAGGTGTGTTATCGGCGACAACTTGCCGAACAGCTACGAGTTGCCTATGACGTTTACCTTGAACTTGAGTGGCATATTGAAAACCGTCTTCAAACTGCCCTTGGTCATGATACACCAAATTGGCGCATGCTCAACTCGTGTCCTGCATGTCAGTACAAGGTGGTGGGTGAACCACCCCTCAAGTATTCAGTCCTATGCGCCCTTGATGGTAATAACTCAGCAAAGCTCATTGATCCAGCCATACGCCGTGGCAATGAGCGCTTTGACCCAAGATGCGGCTTATCTTCCATTTGGCTCACTGAAACTTATGTAGATCAATTCAAGGATGAGGTTCAGCATGCGCATCGCACGCAAAAACAACGCGTCTCACGCGATCCAGACGACCCTTGGATAGATGAACCTAACTCCGGAGACTCATCGGAGCCAAGCACTGTCTGCGTTGATCGCTGGCGAAATGCTGCCCCAGAGTCTCATAAAAAGATGTTTGCCATCTTCAAGAAGTCTGGCATCTTTATTACCATGTGTCGGCATGGCTTCTTACTCACGATATGTGATATGGTGCAAAGTGGGGAGCTGTTTGTCTTTTTTTTGTCTTTGTCATCTATCTGTTTGGTAACCACTTATGCAGGATGAAGTATCCGATTGCCAGCATCAGGAAACTCATGAACATTTTTGGCGATAACATCCTATATGGCTACGACATCAAGTGTGCCTTTGAAAAAATTGTTATGTGGAGCTCGCTAGTGGATGATGCCAAGCGACTTAACCTTCAGGGAGTAGTTCCCGCATTTCACGGACATGCTCACAACCACCTCTGCCAAGTAGAACACCACTCGAAGTACAAAGTCGGTGCTGGCAAAGAGGACTTTGAAACTTGCGAGCGAGTTTTTTCAGGCTCAAATGCTCTGGCTGGTAATATACGCAACACGACAGACTTCCATCGTCATCAAGCACTTGATGAGCATTTTCGGTTCCAAGATATGGATCGATATGCTGCACTATGTAAGTCATTTGTCGTGGGAAGGACACTTGGCTAATGAATATCTAGCGGATTTCATCTATCACAATTACGTTCAATCGCTAAACCTTATCTCGACAACTACGAGCTTTATCATCAATTTCCGAGCGTCACACGCTGAGGCTACCACACCCTTCGAAGACAACCTTCAAGATGAATTTTTGTATCTTAAACATCTGGCGCGCAAGAAAGATGGGACTAGCACTGAAGTAGACTACGTGAAAGCTTTGATTGACTATGAGGAGGCCCAGTAAGTGTCTGTTTTTTTTTTCTACGCACTGCGAAACTTAATTATGTACAACAGGGCCAGTTATGAAGTGGCACGTGTGGAGTTTAGCAGGCTCGATCTGCGCCCTGATTTTTCAGCAAAAGATGCTGCAATCACACGCCGGCGCCACACTCATGCTGCTACCAAGCATGATCAGAAGCTCGAAGTTGTCATGGATTACGAACGGCAGATGGCATTGGACGTGCGATGGGGAGAAGACCACCCTGAGCGCTTGAAGGCACAATCACGCATCACACACCGTCTTTATCACAAGGCAGTTGATGATGTCGAGCGTTTGGTAGTTATGCGTCTACTTGAGTTGACAAAATTGCAGATGAGTGGACTAGGTATGTTTTTGATTCAACCTCTGAATTTCTCGCTATTTATAATTATATATAGGCTACAAACTGCGCACCCAGATCTCGACTGCACTGAAGAGTCATGCAAATGCCGTCTGCAACACTCTACAAAGGTACAATAAGTATGCTGCACAATTGGACCCTCCTCATCCCTCGCTGCAGTGGGAACAAATTGTCAAATACTCTTTTCTAGCTGAATTTGACCTACTCTGTGAAACGGATGGCGCAGTTCAAGCCAAATGTTGGGTGAATCCTGCATACTGTCATGCCTCCACTCAATACTTCGAGCAACAGCGTGCTTATGAAGAAATCTGTCGGCTTAACGTTGAGGTTGGACGTTTACTTACGAGAATCCGTGATGATGCTATCGACTATCCTCTTGTCATCTCCCACCTTACAATGGAGAATCCACCACTGGCATCTGAATTGCGCCGTCATTGGGCACACCTGCAAGCTGTTAATACACACCACTTGGTCCGTATCAACCAAATTCAGCGCCTCTTGGGGTACACTGGGCCTATGAGTGCTGGCGTGCATGAGGGTCATATTGTGCCTCCCCAGTCCCCACCTTTTGATTATCGGCCTACATTGGGGGAGGAAATGGATGAGGGTGAGGGCCACAATGATGACTGGGACTTGGTGGAGCAGCAACTCGAGCAGATACATGACTATATCGAAGGACTTCATCATCATCTCATAGACTCAGAAATAGCCACATAGTTTTAGTTTTAGTTTTGTTCTCGAATCTCCATGGATATGATTGCGCTTTGCTTTATTGCGTGTCAACTAGTCTCAAGGATCTCAAAGCAAGAATCACCCTTAGCTCAGTGGTCTTAGACTTGATGTACATGATATGTGTTGGTTGCTTTGAAGATACGAAAGATACAATATTTGACTTGCGGTGCCCGTCTTTTCTTTAACTTGAAGGTTGCAGTAGCATGTACCTAGTGTTGATTGAATGCATGACTTGTGCACTGCAGCACGACTCATACATGAGTTGATCCATGAGTAGTATTACTTGTGTCGCATGCACTATCAATTACATGCAAGTAGTATCGCATCACATGCACATTGCACTCAGTCAATTACGTGCATTATGGTGCCGCATCACCTACATAAACTGATCTGAGCCTCACAATTTCTACTCCGCACACTCATCATGTTGTCCCAAGCCGGTACTTCAGCTTCAACTCAATTGAACAGATCACCTTCTGTGACCGGTCTGGAGGAAACAGTAACTATGATTCCCCTACCTCCAAGTCTAACCGGAATTACAGGACTTTGTGAATGATGGCCATCAGCAATCTTAACAATGCTCGCGCACGGATTTCATGACGACGGAAAACACCTACAGTATGATGAAGACAGATTCTATGCTGCAACTACAGACCACTACCGAACGGGCATCAGCAAATATCAAAAGGCATCTTCAGAAGAGAAGATGCAAAATTGGCGAGCACGCACTACACATGTTGAGACAATCATGGCTCATATATTTGATTTAGTGAGTATTTAATTAGGTGCACCATGCACGTATTGATCCTATATGCAGTGCACCGTCCTCGACAGACTGACAGGTGGTTCAACCATTGTCATGCATCATCCAGGCGCCACACCTCCAAATACGCCCATCGTTCCTGAATCTCTCAAGGCCAATATCTACGTTAACCCCAAAGTCCTTCTTGAGCACTGCGAGCTACATCCTGTGGTCGCCGAGATCACTCAACTCTTCCTTGCGAAATATGCAACTCCTCTTGCTCAAAGCTTCACATCGTCCTGTACCAAGAAAGGATGGAGATCAGGAAGTTCGCAAACTCCTGCTAAAGGCAAACGCAGGGCAGAGACTAGCCTATTGCCGCTTATTCCACCTCCAATCACCCCATCATCTTCGCACTTCGTCCTTCCAGGCCGCCCAGATGGCTCACTGGAGGTCCTTTTGTCAACCGAGTCCCATATCTTATCTTACATTCCACGCCACCATGATACTCAAATTATGTGGGTGGCGTCTCAGGTTGGTGTACAGAGCTCCGGCAATCACGCCTGTGACAGCACTGTCAACATTTCCGCTAATGACACCGACAATGCGACACCCATTACGCCAGTGAGAAAGTCCAAAGTGCGCTCGGTTCGGGGAACGATCAAGGTAAGAAGGATTTTTTTAATAAATGAAATGACTAATGCTCAGCGTAGGATACTCCCGTCACCGTGTTCGAGTCTTCGAGTGACTCCGACGCTCGCACATCTTCACCATGGTCTTATCCTCATGTTACATTCTCAAACCAGAAGGGTAAGGATGTTCGAGCGGTACCATTGGCTCGTCAGGCATCTTCAGCCTCTACGCCCACGAGTTATATTACCCGTCAGGCGTCTTCGGCCTCACTGTCCAATAATTCGGTCATCATCCCTTTTGGTAGCGAGACTATGACTATCTTGGAAAGCCTGGGATATCCAGACACCTTTCACCGACTTTGTCACCAGATCTGTGATCAGCATTTGACGAAGAGGTGGGTTGTCAAATTAAAGGAGGAGGCTAATATTTCTCAACAAGATGCGGAGGCTATTGTGGATGCCATGTTGAAAGATTGCCAGGTCTAAATTTCGTAATTTGTATTCGGTTTGGACATTGATCCTGTATATATTTTCATACTAGGATTGCTATGCAAGCTCGTGCCCCCCCCTAATTTGTTTGAACTCAACGCTGCCAAATTTACGATGAACCGGCCCCACAACCCTCGTCAACTCATCTCTCGTACACGTCGACCCCAGGTCAAGATGTCTAAGGAAGTACGTCAGCAGTTAACGCAACGCAGGCGCACCAAGCACCTTGATGAAGAACAAGAAATTCAAGCCGTTCTCAACTACATTAATGTGAAGGCCACTGAATTGGCCTTGAAGTTCAAACAGCCACACCGTCGGTATCTTGAACGCTTTTCACTTGGCTCGACGATTCACCGGCGCAAACACCACAAGATGAGTGCATGGCACGCCTTTATGCACTTCAAAGGTCTAAAGAGTAATGAAGGTAGGCTACATATTTCTAATATAATCCTCACGACGCTGACAAGACATGGGGAAGGCAAGGACTTCAATGAGAAGTCGAATGTCGCAGACTTAGTCCAGCACACTGCAGAATACCATGACCTCACAGATGCAGAGAAGGCAAAGCTTGCAGCCGAGTTTGACGTCATCAAGAAAGGAGCTAGTAGCCGTCCTCCAAACATAACCGCTCGGACGCGTGCGGCTGAATGTAGTCGTAGTTTTCAGTATGTCAAAGAAGAGGTGAGTCATGTTCAATTGTATTGTTAGATACTTGATCTCATATGTTCAGCTCGAGGCTCTCAAACTGCGTGTCGGTATTGAAGCGATGGTCTTCATGGTCCGAGGCATTTCAGATTTTACCATGGCGCCCAAAGCATTTTTTACGAGTCCTGCAGCCGAGCAATTCATCCACTTGTACTTGTGCAAGGACATCGCTCAGTTGGCTACTGACTTTGAAAGTACAATACTCACCAGCAGTTTATTCTTGAGTGAGTGAGTATATTACCATGGTATAACATTTTCTAATGCCCATCTAGACACATCCAACAATCACCATGATCATGTGGCTAAGGCTAAAACAGCTATCAGAATGGGCCTTCGTGCCTCACTATGTAAGGTTTTCTATTGATTACATTCATAAATTGTGCTAACAAAAACAATACAGGCGAGGTAACTAACGACCTCTCCGCGACAATGGAATTCACGCAGTATCACAACCTTGTCCGCCGTCATCAGGTCAAGCTCATTGGTTGGACTCACCCACAGTGGGCAAATCCATCAGATTTAAAGGGCGGCATAGAGGGCCTTGAGAATCTTGTGAATGCCATTGAGAGTGGCACATGCCATTTTGTTCCGATCTCAAGTGAAGAGCTCAAAGATCATTTACGATGCGTGAAGAATGGAGAGAAGCTCACCCCCGAGGTTGAGCCCCCCATGCCCATTGAACCACCCTGCAACTCATTGCCTGACGTAGTCCAACCGTCTGCTGAAACCGACTCAACCCTATCTTCACCCTCAACTGCAGAGTCTACCCCCATCAATCATTCGCTTGCGCATTCCCCAACTTCACCTGCATCTAACTCTGAGAATGAATCATCTACCGTGTCACATGGTGTTGATGTTGATGTTGATGTGAATGATTTTTCACACGACAACTCTTTTGCTGGAGAAATCAATCATGAGCCTGATGGCGACACCTCTCCATCCGCAGTGCCCACCGGTAGTACCTTCAATGAACCCACCCGTGTCTCCACATTTGCAGATGATATTGGCGACACCTCTCCATCCACGGCGCCCACCAGTAGTACCTTCAATGAACCCACCAATGTCTCCACGTTTACAGATGATATGTTGGATCCAACTCTTCGCACTCACACTTCACAGCACCTCATATCACCTGCCCCACCTCACCTCCCTGTCAACAGTTCAGACTGTCCGCTAACTCATCTCGAATCTCACGCGCCAGGTCCCCAGCCGCAACCTTCTGCAATATCGGGTGCAACTAATGGGGATGCCCTTGTCTCCCTGACGAATCACAAGCGCAAGCGCACTTCAACTGACAGTGTTCTCTCACATGAACAACGCCCTAAACATGCTCGCAAGCTTACAGAAAAAGCCCAGCTGTTGCAACCTGACTCAATTGAGAAACACGGCCAGCACAGTGGGAAGAGGCTCCAGCGGGGGAAAAAGAGCAATGCTGTGGTTGATTCAGACCAGGAAAATGTCTAGCTTATACTCAACATGTCATAGAATAGTTCATCTCAATATATATCTTGGCAACGAAAAAAAACATATGAGAACATTGAATAATTCAGTACACAGCAGTACAAGGCTTATAGATTACAGTATACTTAATAATATAGAGAAAGAGCAGACAGGCCATGGTATTTTGAACATATGTAACAAGCTCACTGTTGTTGACGACGAGCAGAGAGGTGGCGGCGTTGTGCCCATTATGGGAGGTGGTGGAGTTGCCAAAACAGGTGATGAAGTAACCCAAGCACCGCGGGTGTGCACCGGCAGTGCTCCCTATGAAAAGAATACAAGTATTTACAAGTAAAGGCCTATAGAGCACCGCTGGTGTGCACTGGCGGTGCTCCATACAAACGAGTTTAAGCTTTATTAAGTGTTACTAAGATTACCATAGGGCCAGTTGACTAACTAGGTAATGTGGGAAACATAGGTGCGATTCAACTTGTTTAAACCTATTAAAACTCGATGAAAGAAGGAAGATAGTCATTCCTTCTTTGTCAAGGGCCAGAGTCCCTGACAATTCACCAACTGTCTGTTCATATTCATGAGCACACATAACAGGTGTACTCAATCAGTGCCATCCAGCATTTACACCATTACCTTTTAGCTACGTATATATGCGTGAATGTTGTTGTGGTACAATTAACTATTGCTCGTCAGCTAAAAATTCTGCCCACACCTCGTCCATTTGGTATACAATAGTTAAATGCCTTCCATGAATGTCTTTCATCCGCGCATTCTTGTAATTAGCAGCAAGATAGTGTGCATAGTCCATCGGACATATGACATCGTCCTTACTCGCCGTGAGCAGGACGCGCGGACGAGAGTGCTCCTCGTCCAATGCGTCAGGCCGGAAACCCCAGTCCGAATGCAGAAGGGGTGCCAAGAGCATGAAGCCCTCCCAAGACTTGGAGGTACTGTTGACGATATTCTCAGCCATGTTCCGCACCTTATCCTCAGGTGCCTTTTCGTATCTCTCACACCACCTCGCAAACATCTCCCGCTCCGCCTGATCCATCCTCTCAAAATGTTCCCACAACGATGCCTCTACGGCTTCTATGTTCTTCCTTTGTCTCGCCAGCAGGAATTTTATGACACGAGCGACGAGGTTAAATGGAATATAACGCGAGACGGGGCCGATCACAATATAGTACGTCTACGTCATGCTCTTGGTGTAATCTTTGTGGTAGCGAAACGGTGACAACGCGCCACACAGCAGCACACCTAATATGCAACGGCCGAATGGGAATTTGTCATACGATGCCCCATACAATATCTGCACAGGCACCGTGCCGAAGGAGCCCCCTGAGATGTACAGTTTGAGGTCACTGTCGTTGGAATCGGGATACAAGTGGGACAATAGCGCGGTCATGTCGCTTGTGATGCAGTCGTGGTATAATGTCGACGGGGGAGGAGCTGACGTGTTGCCCTGACGAAATGAACATTCTTGCTCAGAATCACAGGAGACGTCAGTGACGCATCCCCGACAGCGAAAAGACCATGCATATGAAGAACGACAGTTTTGCTGGATAGGTTTCCTGCTTCTGCGTACGCCAAGGTACGCCCATCGCGCAGGGGAAGAAATTGCTCACCAGAGCCGAGGTCTGTAGGCATGAATCAAAGATGGTGCAATATTGTTGCAGACATGTACCGCAACCTGACAGTCAGTATTTATCCTTCTTGGATGAAGATGTTTCCGTCATGTCCCGCAAGCGCGGTAATCCGACAGCTAGAGTCAACAAGACAGCCGACATAGTCTCCCCTATATACAAACACAATAGAAAGAAGATAGTCGTCTGCCAGCGCATGCAACAAGTACCGCAGCTTTCGACTGCGTGTAAGTTGCCCATCGGGGATTCTTGTGTCCCCACTGCCCAGTCTGTGTTGCGTTTGCCACGTACGTCCTTTTCGTGGGTCTCAGTCGCCACAGCTTTGATGATTCATAAATCAGCTGCCAGCTGCAAGTCGAAGCAACACCGTTCGCATATTCTCGCAGCCTTTGAGCTTGGCTGTCTTCCTCAAGGCGAACAGAGCAGCTTAGCTGTAGGTCATGTCATTCTGGCCATTATGCGTTACAGAGTGGACCCGTAACCAGTCTGGCTATACGTCAATTTGAGACGTTGAGATTTTTATGGTCGACGAGTTTGAAATTTGGCAGATGCAGATGTAGAACGAGAAATTGACGTCAATCCCATGCTTGACGGAGTCCAGTTGTAAATAAAATATAGCGAAGAAAAACCCGATCTGAAATGGCGCTGCCCTAGCCACGATCAGCTGTCAAGACTTCAAGTCATTTGTGCGCACGCCAAGAATGACATACCCAACGGACATGAGGATGAAAGAAGCTTGCGAGGGCATTTTCGTGCCACTGCACTATAGCTGGCAGCTGGTGCCAGTCGTTCTCTTGTACGCATGGATAAGCAGGATATTAATAACAGAGCACTGACAAAACCCGCACTGGCACGGACGCCTCTTGTACAGCCAACGGTGTCATTCAAAAGGCGATTGAGCATGGTCGGATGAATCGTGGAACCAAGTGGTGTACCAGATGTGACGAGAGACACCATCAATGTGCGTCTTTTGGCGAAGTGGTGAGAGATTACCGCGATACTGGGAGCATACGTAAGGCCCATCCCAGTCCCAGCAAGGACACCCTGAACTATAAAAACCTAGTCGCAACATATAGGTGGCCAATCGACAATGAGATTGGCGGGGCTGCTCACCAAGCAGAACTGACCAGGCTTTGCGGAGGATAACGCGAAGAAGGACAATGATTGGAGCAGCCCCACAATCATCAATTGGTAACGATCAGCAATCAGTGCCAAAAAACTGACTATGACCACATTGCAACTTACAACCACTCCCTGTCATACAGCGGACCTGAGATCAAAGCGAGGTTGACTGTGAAGAACGTGGCCAATGCACCAATCCATCTGACCCTGATTGAGACAACACACTGCGGAATATAACAATTATATTCATTTACGATATTGTCGACGGTAGTTGGTTGGTCAGATAAATCCGTGTGTAAAAATCTTCAAGTTCGTTTGTCAACTTTGTTTGCAACCAATCATGCGACTGCTACGCACCTTGATAAACTCCAAAAGATGATAAGTATTAAAGTACTGTCAACTGAAATACACAGCTGGTGGGTATCATGCGAGGCACAACTTACCACCCGAAAGCAGTTACCCACGCCCCAACCCCGCTATTTGGGGGGTCAGATTCTGAAGGTGTTAGGGAGTCATGACCATCTGAGTTCCAGCTCTTCCGGATCATCTAATTTCTCCTGGTGAGTTCATTGTGAACTTTGGACTGTCCCATAATCGAACGAAATGGTGGGTAAGCAAAGCGTTATGCAACAGCTCATCCAGGGCTTGCGAATTATAAGGGTTGTATTAACCCTGCAGGAGCGCCATGCAACCTCATACTAAAGGGGCTACCTAGTAGGAGGTACATTACATCACCGACAGGGCATTAGCAAGTTGTTGACAGTGATCTCAATGCATGCAGAAGAGAATTCAGGACAACCCGTAAGGTCTCGCACAGTCTATGTCCTTGTGATGATAGGCGCCTGACGGCATTATAACAACTACCTTGCCAGGGAGATTGAAACACTCAACTGTTCAGCTTATGTGGTTGACAGCGGGCTCGATGGAAAGAATATCTGCCTTGTCATGCAGACCATCGGTTTTTCTGGTTACGCATACAGAACGATTAGCCACACTAGGAGGGGATGGAACTTACCTAAGGAAGAGAACGTGGTGAGTAAAGCCTGGAAATCCACTAGTTCTCTGATAAACATACTTATGTCTGTGTTCATTAAGATATGACCAACCCACCATGTGCGACTATCAGAACAAGTCCCGAGATAAGAACGGGCGGGTATCAAGGGAGCGGAGGGTCGCGACAGACACTGTCGTTCTACATTTGGCTTCACTCTCAGTAGCCGATCTGAACTTACCCCATTTGTAAGCGTACAACGGCGAGAAACGGTTGCACGTGCCTCTAGATGTAGCGGAGGTGTACCGTTTAACTGATGCTGTTCAGGGAGCAATCTGGAGCAATGAAACCCCCGCGGAACCTCTTGAAATATCCCCTTTGGTCCTTGATCCACAGATGCAACTCCGGGATGTGAGTTTCGTCGACGGATTCGTACAACTCCTGGCGCAAAAACTGAGAAACCGTGGATCCGCCATGTAGCATAGTGTCAACGACTGGTGGGTGTCCAGATTGATACGATACATACCCATCATAAACGACAAAAACCACCTGGCGTGTGAACGGAGCGCTTATATTATTTTGGGTCTAATCGATGTGGAGAATTCTCTTCAAGCTTGCCCGTAGCCCTTCAGGATCTAAGACTAATGATGCAAAAGCATAACAATCTTTCTGGTGACTGTGCGAACAGAGCTCAGCTGCGCAACGAGGCGTAAGGAAAAGTGATCACCTGCGAGTACCTCTTGACCATGCCAGGCCTATAATAGTGGCAGGGGAATGGAGTGGCGGATGGCCAGCACCACCCTTGCAAGATGACCTGGCGTATAGAAGCGAAGAAAGTCATAATACCGGCGTGAGGGGTGAACACAGTGCCGCCTTGGATATTTTGGATGACTGAAAGAGCAAGGAAGATACTCGTCATGCTCGTGTAACGGGATGGTGAGCATATCATTGCCGCAATACATAACGTCGAAGCCAGTGCAGTGACAGCCCGCTAGTTGTTCTCAGTTCACAACTGGTAGCGGCGGGAAACAGCCTGACCGCATATGCCGACAGGCGTTCGTTTCCAACGCCGCAGGATCATATGTTTTATCACTTGTTAACGAAGCCATCGACCTTCGGGGATAATAGTTTGGACCTTCGCGAAGCATGTCGTGCAGTCAACGGACTGGAACTTCAAACCAGTCTTTTGGTCGAGCCCTCGGCGACTTAGCCGCTTAGCGTTCGAAAACGATATGCCAAAAGTCCCGAGCAAAGATGAAAACGTGCAGGAGAAGATGATAGGGTGGTTAGATTGAAACAACGAAACTGTTAGTAACGGGAGGATGGAATAAAACTCTTCCGCTAGTCACAGTTCCATCCATCAGAAAACCAAATACCAAGATGACTTTTCTGCACCTCCTTGCAAAAAATCTTCCTTGCCTTACTCTTCTCTCTAGTCTTCTTGATTTCAGCACGTTCATCGAGTAACGGAGGAGTGCGGGCATTATTGGCAGCGGGAAGGGCTCCCTTATAAGTTATAGCTAACTTACAGCTGGGTGTGGGATGAGCTTTGATCAACGAAGCGGAATGGAATATGCACTTCACATACTAACAGCGCAAGCTCACCACTGAGGCCATCGATTAGTTGAGGATACGGTATAACAAGGGTCTCTGTCCAAGATATTAATGATTATCTCCTTTTTACGATGAAAGTCGTTTGCATGAACTTTGGACGTCGCCCAACATGTTGTCGACCTCAAGTTTTTGTTCGAGGGTGATATCCTGGTCAATCCGTCGAGATATGCATGACAGAGAGTGCTGGTCGAAGACAGCCACAAGATACACTATTCCGAATGCGGTAGTCGCAAACTGTCTGAAATCTTTTCTCCTCCAACCCACGAAGACGCAATACAGCTTCACTGATCCATCAGCTCGACGTGCTGAGAAATTGAACATGGTTGGGCATGCATAGGCTTGAATATTTCTCCATACTGATCATTCCATCTTAGAGGCCGATTTTGTTGCAAGGCAAAATCAACTTGTAACATCATCAATTGTAATCTAATTTTCTGTCTCACAGGTCACGAACGATCCCTCACTCAAATCAAGTTCAATTCAGAAGGGGACTTGCTGTTCTCATGCTCGAAAGACCATATTATCAACGTCTGGTTCTCACATAACGGTGAACGCCTAGGTACATACGAGGGCCACAATGGTACAGTGTGGACGATCGACGTCGATTGTACGACCTTCTTTTTCTCTACGCAATGGTACTACTGATATTGATTGATATCCGGCAGCACAATCAAGATTCCTCGTCTCTGGATCCGCTGACAATGAGCTACGTCTATGGAATGTATCCGACGGCAAATGTCTATATGTTTGGGAGTTCCCGACGGCTGTGAAGCGTGTTGCATTTAGCGACGATGACGAGCGGGTCGTATGTATTACTGAGCAACGCATGGGTTTTCAAGGTGCCATACGAGTGTTCAAGCTGAATCGTGATGGAGACGGAACGGCTCGTACGTAAGATGGAAATATCATCTTCGATCATTCCTGATGCACCACTGCCCTTCAGAATCACTGGAACCAGAACATATGTTCAATCCCATAGGGTCCAAGGCAACTGTCTGCGCATTCGCACACGCACCAAACCTGGTCTTAACCGGTCACGAGTCTGGAAAAGTCGCTCTTTTTGATATCGCCACTGGGACAGAAGTTCTCAATAACGAGCGTGCACATATGGACGTTGTCACCGATTTGCAATTGTCCCCCGATCGCAGCTACTTCGTAACAAGTAGCAAAGACAAAACTGCTCGGGTAAGTTTCCAGCTATTGATCACAAAAGCGTTTGGTTTACGAAACATCACTGGTCTAGTTACACGACACAAAAACTCTCCGAGTACTAAAAACCTTTACGACAGAGACGCCTTTGAACAGTGCATCACTAGCACCCAACAAACCATACGTAGGTCGAGGATTTGCGTTTTAGACCTTGCTCATATGGCGGATTATGTGCACAGGTTCTAGTGGGTGGTGGCCAGGAAGCAATGCAGGTCACGACTACGTCGCTGCGGCAAGGAAAATTCGAAACCCGTTTCTGGCATAAGGTCTTTGAGGAGGAGGTTGGCAGAGTAAAGGGTCATTTCGGACCCATCAACACGTCAGTTCCCCGATTTACTTATTTTTTAATGATTTCTCATCCTCACGGGATACCCACTAGGCTTGCTGTCCATCCTGCTGGCACCAGCTATGCTTCAGGAGGAGAAGATGGGTTTGTACGGGTTCATCACTTCGAGGAGTCCTACTTTAGAGCAAAGCCGTATGGAGATCTGGAGATCGAGGATTGAACAGTATCTTGCTATTCATGACACTTGCGCGTATTTCGTTGTTTACTATGACCTAGTAGAACGATTCCATTGCGTATATCCGGGGTGACTCTGGGATTCGCTGATACGCGCGTTGCACCACGTTGTAAATGTGAAGTAAGTTACCGGTCCAGGGCTCGGGGGGCGAACGCGCCCTGCATGAGACCTAAAATGGCGCAGGTTCCCGTTTGGTGTAAGGGAATGATAGGGTCATGGATGTCAAAAGCTGTCAAAAGCTCTGTCGGTTCAGAGAATACCGGTTTAACTATCCGGCAAAACCAGATGCCTCACGGACCTGCCAAGCACTATAGGTAGGTTTAGTTTCTGAAACCATCGCGGAAAGATTCCCGGAAGCAAAAACCAGACGCATTAAGCAGTGGAAACAGGTGATCATTAATAAACAATGCCATGCGAAGGAGACATGCAACGAGGTGAGTGATACATAGCGCAGTGTGGATTAGCGTTGATAACATTGAATGGGTATGAAGATGCAATGTAGAGCGAAGTGGATAACTCGTCAAACATTTCTAGTTGAGATAACCGCGACACTTCGCAGAACCACATAAGCATGGGATCTTATCTTGCTCGATAGGGAAATGGTAATCTGTAGAGCATCCTGTGTTAGTAGAGACGCGAATAGACTGTCGTGCATGACTGACCATATGTAATTTCATCGCCCAGTTCGATATCCTGCTTGGCATAGATGACGATCTTCTTCTCGCCATTGATGGTGATGATTTTCGCAGTGCAGTTTGGATCGCACGAATGATTAATGAGACGTCTTAGGACAAAAATTCAATCAGCAGCTGGATTGTGTAAGGTGCGAGAGAGGGCTTACCCAAGATTGCCCTTCTTCGTGGCGTCAACCACAAGGTCTTCATCGATACGAAACAGGTAACTGCTTCCAATACCCTGTCGCTCATACACCTTTTCACGCTTGTCGGCAACTTGGGCGCGGATGATCTCGCCAACATACTCGATGACCATCTCCCCTCGGGCAATCCTTTCCATAGCGTATAAACCCCAGTCATGAATTGGAGACCTGGCAAACCGTAGATGCTTTTTCCGCGTTTGGAGCTGGTTGAATTTGATGCTCAACTCCGCAGCGGCTGTCTCTCCCTTTGAAAGAGCCACAGCACGCTGTACCTGGTTGATCTCCTCCAGGCCTTGAGCGCGTCGGCGAGCATTGGCACGATTCGAGCGGGAAGAGGTGACGGGCTGTGCAGGTGCTTCAGCTGGAGCGACGGACTCGACATTCGTGGACCGCAGGGCGTATTGAGCGACATAAGCCGATTTCTCTGCGTGAGAGATCTTGTAGTAGCCCTCGGTACGTGCTGAACCTGTGAGATGTTTACGAAATGCTGGTAAAGCATCGGTAGAAGACGGGGGGACGCGTGGTGGGGTTGAAGCGCCATTCGACATAGCCAGCCGAGCGAAATATAGGTCTTCGTCGTCCTCGCATACGCCTTGATCGAGCGGATCGGGAGGAAGACTTGGAGGCCGCGGAGGTTCTGGCACGGGAGAAGGTGACCGCGAAAGTGCCTCCACCTTTGAGATATGGATGTTGGTTGTGGCAGGAACATTGAAATCCAACTCGTCGGGCAGGATGACTTCGTCGACAACCACCTTGGCTGCTAACTTTTTCTTGGTGACCTTCTTCTTCGACAAGGCTTTCCTATGTTGTTCTTCATCCTCAAGCACAGCATCCTTCTTCGGCTTCTTCTTGACAGGCTCCTGCTCCTCATCATAAGCTTCGGAGACGGCCCGCTTCCGGGGCTCAGGGGCAAGGTTCTCGTCATCCTCGGACTCCAAGTCTGATTCAGCAACCTTTGTGACCTTCGCAACAATGTCTTTCTTCCGCTTTTTCTTCGGTGGCTCAACGGGTGCAGGTTCTTCAGGCTCGACATGGGGGGCTTCTTCTTCGACCACGACTCCCTTCGCCTCCTCCTCCCTGACTCTCTTAGGCTTCCGAAAGGAAAGTCCCTTCAGACCCCGCTTTTCAGCCGGTCGTTGCTCGTTGGTTGTCTCCGGACCCTCCCTGGCTTTCGTCTCTGCAACCTTCGCCTTCTCATCCGCAACCAGCTTCCGTAGATCTGCTGCAGCCACCCGCTCAGTGATGTCCTTTTCCAAAAGGACCTTGAGCTCCTTGACGATGGTGTCCGTTGCTTGCTGGACTATCTCCTCTTGTGTCCAGCTGGTCTTTTCAACAGCCACAGGAGCGGCATGAGACGGTGGAGGACAAGCTGACAGCGTTACCGAGTGGTGTCCGAGAGTCCGCGAGCCGAGCACCATAGCTGCACGTCGCGCCGAGTCGCTCGTTTGGAATGCAACATACCAAGCGTTGTGATCTCGTAGTACGCAGTCGACCTTGAAGTCCTTGAAGAACGCACGCACATCTTCCTCTCGGATAGATATCATGGCACCACCAGTGAGGTCTATTCGGACATGCTCAAAACCGTTCTTGGCGAGGGCATCGATGACAGTGGCACTAGTAGCCTCTCTCTGCTGTTGGTGACGCCCTTGTCCTGGGCGGCGGGAGATAGGCGAAGGTGAGCGGGAAGGAGGAGCTGGACCATTACTAGGACCATGATGTGAAGGACGGCCTCGAGTATGGATGGGTGTTGATGACGAAGATTGTGAGGATGACATAGGCGCAAGGTCATTCACTGCTGCGAAACGATTACTCAGTGCCGAATTCATCATCTTAGCTTTCATGACAGGCGGTGCTTTCCTGCTGCGGGGAGGTGATAAGCGGCCGTTCGTGTAGGGGATATGTGCAGGGCGCGGCGGGAGCTGGTGACTTGGCCGCCATGTGGGTTGGACGGGCGTATGTGTCGAGCTCGGAGTCTGGGCTTTCGGTATGGATATGGGGGCGGGTATGGGTGCAGGTGGTAACGTCGGAGCCTTAGCTTCCTTCTCCTTCCTTCTTTTCTCTTCTCTGTCGCGATGTTTCCGCTCTTCCAGCTCTTTCCGGACTGCCTTCAGTTTGAGACCTTCGCCGTCAAAGACCACTTTCAGTTCCTCCCCGTCAGCCATCCCAATGCTTGTGCCAAATTTCTTTCCATGAGTGCGCTCTACACATGACTTGGCCTCCTCATGCGTCTGGTACCGGATGAACACAATTCCCAGTGCGACCCCAGACTCCATGTCAATTTGCGGATCGAACGATGAAATCCTGCCATGTGCACTGAAGACGCGACGTATCTGCTGCGTAGGTATTAGGGGTGACAAATTCATGATCAGCACAGCTGTGGGAGGCGGTGGACCTGTCGAGTTGACATCATACTTTAAGACGCGTCAGTGGGGTTCATTAGATGATATTGGTAATGCCACGCACCTCATACCGAATTTCATGGAACGCGTCTCGGTGGGGACGCTTCTTGTACCCTGGTGCCTTGCGGGGATCGCTTGTCGTAGGTTGTGGTTCGCCTTCGATCACTTCTCCATTATACCGTGTGAGCGTCTCCTTGCCCTTTCCCTTGCCCTTGATCCGGGGTTCATCTGAACCATCGACCTGGGTTGGTCGAATTTTCTCGATTAAAGCGCGAAAACGTCCGTCGCGGTCCTTGTCAATAGCATGGTCATAAACGATTCTGAAGTTCTTGCCCGCAGGATATTCGGAACGGGACGGGGGCCATGGAGGAGGGGGAGGAAGTGAATAAAATTGAGGTAGCGGCGGTTTCGATGATGATGCAACGGGTTCTAGAGGTTGAGGAGGAGGTGAGGGCGAATTGGAGGGCGGGGGTGAGGGCGCGTGATTTGGCAAATCCTGTGGCGGGGGTGACGGAGGTACAGACGGGGGAGAAGGAGGTCGAGGGGCAAATACTGGTGGTGGTGACGGTGGCGGCGGCGGTGGCGGTGGTGAGGAAGGCCTTGATGTAGGCGGTGGTGGTGGCGGTGTTGGTGAACTAGACGACGGGGCAGCTGGAGGGGGAGCTGGAGGAGGCGAGTGCGGCGGAGGGGGCGGTGGAGGTGGAACATCTGAAGGAGGTGGTCCTGATGGAGGAGGAGGAGGGGGAGGTTCTTCAGTAGGCTGAGGTGGTCGAGGACGTGACTCCGTGAGGGAAGTACGTCGATTAATTGAAAATGATATCTTGACAGGTTGATGCGGTCGTACACCATCAGCAACAGTTGCAGGCGCGACTTTACTCGTACTAGCGACTGGTGAAGATTCAGTGTGTCCATGACCTGGTGAGGCAGACGCATGTGGACTTGACTGTTACAAAAAAAAGGTGATTCACATCTAAGAATGTCTATGCGGTCCAATAAAGAACGTACATTTGATGTTGACCATGAAGAATCCGTTTGTTTGCCCTTCTGCGTAGATCTTGGACCTGTTGGTGCATTTATTATGCTAGGTCCAGCTGTTTGTGACCCGACGTAGCCATTTACAAAAGGCTTTCCGGGCGGTTTACCTCGGGGCTGAGTTGGGACGCCGTTCAGGAGTCGAGGTCCTGTTGGTGGTGGAGCACCAATTTTACTAGTTCCAGCACCAGGTGAAGCCGATGTTGAAGGTGTCGAGGTCGAGGCTTGCTGTGACGATGAGCCAGGCAAAGAACTCAGAAGCGCTCTTGGTCCTTTTGGAGGCGCTTTACCAGACATCAAAGCAGCCTAACTAACATGAACAACGCTCAAATACAATTTTGTTCGTCTTCACTGTCAGTTTTGACGTCGAGTAACTTGAAGATAAAGGGAAGGCGGATGATGAGGATCGTGTACAATGTTAAGCGTGTGGTCGCACAAACATTGGGTCATCACACAACGACCAAGCCACACGCTTTTCTCTTCCCGCCATTTTCATTCCAAGTACTTGGCTCCAGCTTGCGTCTTTCATACAAAATCCTTAGAAAAACTCACAAGACTATCCAAATACCGCTATAGACCTAGGCCTTCATCTCAAAAATCCACCTCTGATAAACGATCCCGCATCGACGAAACAAAGAGAAGCGCCGGAACGACCAGAATGCCACGTAGGAAGTTTCGTTTGCGTTGGGTTGCTGTAAAGAAATTTACTACATGTGGCGCCACATCAGACCCATACAAAACACTAGCTCCACCATTAATGCACCATTTCCTCCAACTTTTCATGAAGCCTCGCTGCCCAGGCATGTAATCGCGAACGATCCTGTGACGTCAATTTGGCGTGAACTTTTCACTTCGCTTGGCCTCGGGCCCCGCAGATCATTTCATACAGACCTTATCGATGGCACCAGTCTTGACTTTCGCAGCGTGCAAAATATATTGCCTGAATGTGCATGCACTGTGTTTGTGAATGATGCTGCGTCATTTTACTGGCAAAGTCATACATTCATGCCTATGAGCGTCCAGGTAAATTGACTTGTCTGATACAGCCGTAATGCTACCATTTCAATCGCGATCAGAGTGACTCGTGGTGTTAACGACTCCATTTAGGATAAGTCAATAATCCTCCATGGATCGTCGCTTCTGTTGATCACATTCAGGACGGAACACGAAAGGTCGACACTCGAATTTGGAGGACACCCGCGCAACTTGCATTACAATTAATACTATCAATGTACGTCCTTGAAAAAATTATCGCACAGTACCAAGACGATGAAGAGGCGCTCTACGCTACGATAAATATTATAATAATATTCACAAACACCAAGGGACGAAACGAATGTGATGTAATGTATGAGTGAAGCTCGAGCGTTCAAAGATTCCTCAGGCGTTTCAATACTTCCTCGTAATTGCGCTGCGTGACGCGCCGCCCTCTCTTCTCCAGCAACCAAGCTGTGCCATACTGCTTTGGGATATGATGAAGTTTATCGGCATCTTTCATGAAAAGAGTCGAGGGTTGATGACTATCCTCGCTCGTTCCCTCAGTACTAGAGGTGTCGAGATCATGTGTGTCACCTTCGCCCTCCTCCATGGTAGGAGGCAAGGCATTCTTCTGCATGCAACTACGAGCTTTCCCGGGCTCTGCGGCCACAGAACCCGCACCAAAGACAAGCTCAGGGGGTGGAGACTCCCCAAACTTGCGGCACAGCCTTGAGAAACGCTTACGCTTCGTCGTTGATGGGGATGGCGGGGACGGTGTCAATGGTGAGAGTGGTGGATGCGCAGAGGGCACGGTTAAATAGCTTGCTGGAGATGGCACCGTGGCGGTGGGAGAGATGGGAGAGAAAGTCGGAAAGTTACAGGTGATGGAAGACCGGTATGCATGAGTGACTTCCGTCATAGGTACAGTGGGTAGAACGGGCAGACTACGTTGGGACTTGAGTGGTCGGCTCCGCTCCGTAGGATCAATGATTGACCTCGGACATTGGTGTACAGAATGTTGTACATCCAATATCAGAGGGGGAGGTCGATATTTTTTCTTGTGTCGAAGGACTCTGTGCCCTTTTGGCGGCGTGGTAGAGGTAGAAAATGAAGAAACACCGGAGTAGAATATGGGACTATCGATCTCTTCACAAGACTGGCGAGCCAAGGTAATATCTAAGCTCTGGAGAGCAAGTCGTATATTCCGAGCTCGGTCAGGATCTGGAACGTGAGTGGAAGATACGTCTCCCGATACGTCATGTCCAGCCTGCTTTGATGAGTTTCAGACGCGATAAAAGAAATCCTGGGACTCACAAGACAGTTTCGGACACCCGACATTTGTATGTGCGCGGCGAAAGCCTGCAAACCGAACAAGACCCAACGGCTCGAATGCACCCAGTGCAATACCGTTCAAAATAAGGTATATGAACGTATAAGGCTGTAATGACGATGAACGAACGTGTTTTGGAGAGAACAAAGGGAAAGAAAGTATATTACCTGTCCTCGGGAGCGCCGCCCTTTATATCAACAGTCACGACGAACGTAAGTATCCGGGCTCTGAAATTTTTGAACGGCATCGCCAACGTTAGCAGCGACGAACGACAACTGAAAAAGGAAATTCGTTGTGATCGACTGTCATGCCAAGCCCGATTTATGGTTTGTAACCACTTTTGACTCCACTTAAACACAGCCTCGAGCTTCTGCTGTAACCGCGTAACGTCGCGTGCACTGCAGAGTACGCGAAAGTGCTTCGAAACTTCGTACACAGTTGGTAATAGATGCGGATTGGATGCTAGGAATGAATGGACTCACTATCAACGAATTGGTCTGCGCCATTCTACAGTACTGTGGTCAAACAATTATCATGATCCTTCAAGATCTCGACGATGTGATCGAATCTTCAAGAAGTTTGCAATATTACATCTCCATCAACCCTTCATAGTGACCGGATTCCTGGTGCTATATCCGATGCCATGATCCCGTATTACCAGCCCATGATACCTATTACCCACCGTAAGAAGGTTGCCCAGTAACCCAAGTCAATGGTCAGAGTCTAGACACTGAACGACATCACAACGAACCGCAGGCCCTCGTCTACTAGACGACCGCTAGGATCATCCGGTAAGTATGGTACCATTGGTATGTAGTGTAACACGTGCTGTGCCGACCGCTGACCTTTGAACAATATCTTGTCCGCTAAATCATCGTGGAGCGGTCGCCCGAGTCTGTGAAACAGAAGACGAGCCGCATGGGGGCACCCATGGTTGCTACACTATAGTCTCGCAGTGGGGCTCGGCCCATCATGACGTTGTTGATGATGGCATCAGTCGATATGATATCTGGACGGGTGCAAACTACAGCTTGTAGTAGAACCGATTTTCGGGATAGCAAGTCCATAGATCTAAGTTTATCCACTTCGAAGGTCATAAAGCCACACTTGGTTTCTACGCAGACGGTAGCGCTGTCGATGCAATTATTGAATTATTTAACGGTGCTGCGCGATTCTAAATGTCGTCATTGTTGATTTGATCTGACAGTGAAAATATGAAAAGGATTAGGAAGACTACCGTTTCCCCAGCCTAGCATACTGCTCTGCTGCCGCTAGGAGAGTGTTGGCGAGGGGGGATGCGGAAGAACACATGGGGGGATTGAAGACTGCATGAAAAGGATTAGGAAGCCTAATCAAGACTACTTACATCTTAAAAAGGATGAGGAAAGGATTAGGTTCTTGGCTGTGTCGACGAATTAAGGTCCATAAGGTCAAGCCGAGACGTCGGAGACGACATTGTGGGATTTGAGCGCGGAGTGCTGCGCAAGAGTAGCATGGACAAAATTATCCTGTGATTCTACTAACCCGAATACCGGGGAGCGAGCTGCGACCATCAATATGATTGACCAGCGTCAACTCTGCTCTCCCCTTGAATGTGACGATGACTGCCAGCATGACCTCGACGTATCCCTTTGAACCAACTCCCCAGTGGATGACTGCCAGTGTAAACCCTAGGCCATTCCTACCATTTCGCACGCGCGGCGAAGTCTTAGAAAAGCCTCCGTTACCGTCCCCTCCTCGGAACGACCTGTTCAACGATAATTATACTGTTAGCACTCACCTCGTGCCTGCTGCCTGTCCAAGGCTAGCTCCGGATATCCCATTACCCGTGGTCCCAAAATTCTCGACGAATGCTTCTGAACGGAAGCGAGAGATCCGACAGCTTGCCGCTGAACTAACTCAGCGACAAGAGCGTTTCATGCAGGGAGGGTTGAGTGGAGAAGGAAGTGAGAAGCCTTTGTGGAACTGCATTAACCGATATGCGAAGAGAGTTCAAGATGGGAGGAAGGGGTTGACGTTGCTCTTAGCTCATGCAAATGGGTTTCCCAAGGAGGTGCTGATTTGCTTGACACGAACCATTTCTCGGAACATCTACTGAACGTGATATAGACATGGGAAGCAACTCTACGATATTTATTATTGTCACCCTCAGCCTCAATGATCGACGAGGTGTGGTCTTGGGAGGCTGTTCACCATGGTGATGGTGCATTGATCAACGACGCAAATCTCAGTGGCATATGTGAGGCATTTCAGTATAACGCATTCAATTCAAAGACTCAGTCGAACCTTTGATGCCAGATGATTGGGGAGACAATGCGCGGGATATTGTACACTTCCTGTTACACTACTTACCGGAAGATGCTTCGTCGACAGCTCTACCCACTCATCTACATCTTCTGCCGGAGACGATCAGTGAATACCGGACGGCAAAAGGATTTTCATCCCGATCCCTGGTTGCTGTGGGGCATTCATTCGGGGGCAACTCTTCGTACGTTATTGCCAGCGTTAATAATCTGATACAGTTTTCAACTTCAATGCAGGATACTAGCAGCTGTCAATTTCCCTGCGCTATTCTCCTCGATGATTCTCGTGGATCCAGTAGCTGTCCAACATGACAGCTATCCCCCCAATTTTGTTCCGGTTTTGCTGCACGCTGCCCTTGCCAGGCGCGAACGCTGGCCGTCGCGGTGAGTTGTGGTGTTGTGCTAGTGACTTCTGAGCGTCTGAGCAAAGGGTCATAAGTGAGGAGGCGTTACGCTTATTCAAGGCGTCTCCTTTCTTTGGAGGTTGGCATCCTGATGCCCTACAACTATATGTTACATATGGCCTGTGCGAGGATTCACGAGGAGGCGTAAAGCTAAAGACGCCAAGTCTACAAGAGGCGTTGGTGTTCTCAGGTCGTATATCATCCAGCGAAGCATGGGAGTTGCTGGAAAGGGTGGATGAGCGAATAGAACTACGTTGGATTGTTCCAGGGAAGCCCGGAGACAAAGGGTGCGGCATTTCCGGTGATAATATCAGCTCTACTGACTTTCATTTTAGCATGATGGGCAAACAAGCTACGAAAATCCGAGTGTGGCGAAGACCTGCTAATTCATCTAATGTGGTGATTTACTCTGCGGGGCATCTGGTAAGCCGATTTTTTGCTTCCTGTGCAAGCATCACTGAGCTGGTCTGTCCCTTAGATTCCACAGGAATCGCCAGAAGACCTTGGTAAGTGACACTTTGTCTTTTTGAAGCGATGCAAAGGTCATCATGGTGATTTTCCTCCAGCCCACGAAATAGCAGCTTTCCTGGCGAGCAAGTACGGGCTGCAGAGTAGAGCATACTTGTGACCTCCCTGACCCGAACAGGGTACGACTTTGCAGGCCTTCGCTGTTGTTCGTTCCGTCGGTTTTCGTCACGGTGTCCAGCTCACATACTGCTCCTCCCAGTTGTACTACTCCTCTCACTGAAATAGCTTTCTTGCTCCTGTGTCATTAGTGGTTTCTGATGACCCGCTACCCAAGAAAGGGATCTGTATCATCTCGTCGAGTGTTTTGCGCCATTCCTCTGAACTTTGACCCGACGTTATTTCTTAATACTTTGAGTCTTTGACTAGTACTTGGTCTGAGCGGGTGTTTTCGGAAGGCCGGTATACGTACTTTCTACACTTCACTCGACACTGCTTGTCTCCGCCATCGACCGGCACATTCCTTTGTGTTCGCTCATGGCCCTAAGGACCTCATTAAGGTTGTGAAGGCTCTGAAGAAAGGGAGCAGAAGGATGATCACGAACTAGAGATGACCAACGTTAACGCAACCCTTGTGCCCAGCGAGAAGGAAATAGTAAGTAAGCAATCTATTCCAGCACACATACCTTCTTCACTTTGTCCCTATACAGGAATTCAAATATTCAAAACAGCGCCGAGCAACCGGTTTTCAAGTTTGCTCACGCTATTCGACGTCATAGTCATGCGGATGCAAACAAGAGCAATAGTCCAACAAGAGTACCATCATGCGAAGAAATATTGTTGTCAGTGACGGGAGGATTGCAATAACTTGGTAAGTCTGATGTCAGACATAGCCCTATCCTCAACTTGCTGCTGCATATCGGCGGCCAAGACCTGACTGTGAGTCTGACCCTTGCAGATGCTATACCCGTACATATCCGTATACCGTGGTGACGGCAGGTACGGTGCACGTAGCAGCTCAGTAACAAAAGCCATTTCGACTCTGGTACAGCTGCCACGGTGTACCTCCAGCCTAATGCTCCACCTGAACCCCCTCTGTCGAACCGCTTGCTGCAAGAATATCGCAAGACAGGATCCAAGCAGCCCGTCTCTGTACCGGAGATTTTGGCTCTCGAGAAAGCTGCGGCTGTTAGCCGTGCACCTCGAGACACCTATTGTATCGTCAAAGTCCTTTTTCAGTGTCCCGAGTTTGCATTTGACTCATATCCTGAGCACGTGGCCCACTTTTCCGCCCACCGCTGCCTGTGCACTCCCTACCTTCAGGTCTATAGCACAATACTCAACAATATGTGCTTGGTGTCATTCATATCGAGGAAGCCGGGAATTGCGCTCGTCCGGATTCATCCGGTGTTCGTAGAATGTCTGGTGTCGAGACTACGATACCCGCGGTGCCACGCATACCCGTGCTATGCCCTCACTTTTTTTGGACATGCCGCAGGAGCCAACGTTTCGTACAACAGCAATAATCCGTCTTCGGAAATGTTTCTTGTGATGATGCATTTTATGAACTTCGAGGACTCAAAGTTGATGAACTTGCCCCTACTTGCCCCTTGAAAAACAACTGTCTTCCTTCTTTCAAGGTCCGGCTTGGGCGGACTATACTCGACCTCCCAAACTATGTGACCGGTTGCACAGATTATCCTATGGTTCGATACAGAAGTACTATTGGTACTTACCCGAATGCCGGCGAGCGATCGTTTGGTCAACGTTCACTTCTTCCCTCGTAAGACGATGACTGCCAGTATGACCTCGACATATCCCTTTGAACCGACTCCCCAGTGGACGACCGTAAACCCTAGGCCATTACTGCCATTTCGCCCGCGCGTCAAAGACTTAGAAAAGCCTCCGTTACCATCCCCTCCCCGGAACGAGCTGTTCAACGACAATTATATTGTTAGCACCCACCTTGTGCCTGCTGCTTGTCCAAGGCTAACTCCGGACATCCCATTGCCCGTGGTCCCTCAATTCTCGACGAATGCTTCTGAACGGAGGCAAGAGATCCAGCAGCTTGCTGCCGAAATTACTGAGCGACAAGATCGCTACGCGCAGGGAACGTTAAGTGGAGAAAGGAGCGAGAAGCCTTTGTGGAACTGCGTTAACCGGTATGCGAAGAGAGTTCAGGATGGGAGGAAGGGATTGACATTGTTCCTTGCTCATGCAAACGGCTTTCCAAAAGAGGTACTCATCCGCTTGACATGAACCATCTCTCGGAACGTCTACTGAATGTGATACAGATATGGGAAACGACTCTGCGATATTTGTTATCGTCACCCTCGGCCCCACTGATCGACGAGGTGTGGTCATGGGAGGCTGTTCAGCATGGTGATGGTGCATTGATCAACGACGCAAATCTCAGTGGCATATGTGAGTCACTTCGGTATAACGCATTTAATTCAAAGGCTCAGTTGAACCTTTGATGCTAGATGATTGGGTAGACAATGCGCGGGACATCGTACACTTCCTGTTACACTACTTACCGGAAGATGCCTGGTCGACAGATCTACCCACTCATCTACATCTTCTACCGGAGACGATCAGTGAATATCGGACGGCAAAAGGATTCTCATCCCGATCCCTGGTTGCTGTAGGGCATTCATTTGGGGGCAACTCTTCGTACGTTGTTATTGCCAGCGTTAATATCTCGATCCGGTTTTCAACTTCAATGCAGGATACTAGCGGCCGTCAATTTCCCTGCGCTGTTTTCCTCCATGATACTTGTGGATCCGGCAGCTGTCCAAAATGGCACCTATTCCCCTGTTCCGGCTATGCTGCACGCTGCCCTTGCCAGGCGCGAACGTTGGTCGTCGCGGTGAGTCGTGGTGTTGTGTTAGTGACTTCTAAGCATCTAAGCAAAGGGTCATAAGTGAGGAGGCATTGCGCTCATTCAAGGCGTCTCCTTTCTTTGGAGGTTGGCATCCTGATGTTCTACGGCTATACGTTGTATATGGGCTGTGCGAGGATTTACGAGGGGGCGTGAAGTTGCAGACGCCAAGTGTACACGAGGCTTTGGTATTCGCAGGTCGCATAGGATCGTTTGAAGCATGGGAGCTGCTGGAAAGGGTGGACGAGCGAATAGAACTACGTTGGATTGTTCCAGGGAAGCCTGGAGACAAAGGGTGCGGCATCTCCGGTGATAATATCAGCTCTACTGACTTTCATTTTAGCATGATGGGCGGACAAGCCACAAGGGTCCGAGTGTGGCGAAGACCTGCTAACTCATCTAATGTGGTGATTCACTCTGCGGGGCATCTGGTAAGCCGATTTTTTACTTCCTGTGCAAGCATCACTGAGCTGGCTGTCCCTTAGATTCCACAAGAATCACCAGAGGAGTTTGGTAAGTGACATTTTGAAGTCATGTTCAAGTCACCATGATGATTTTCCTCCAGCCCACGAAATAGCAGCTTTCCTGGAGAGCAAGTACGGGCTGTGGAATAGAGCATACTTGTGACGTCGGTAGCAGGGTACAGCTTTGCCGATTTTTTTTCTGGCCTTCGCTGTTGCTCCTCATGGTGTCGACCTCAAATGACGTTCCCTCCAGTTGTACCGTCCCTCTTACTAAAAAATAGAATTCCTGTGTCATTAGTGGTTTCTGACGGACCGTTACCCTCCGCTACCTCACAAGGGGAACTGTATCATCTCATCGGGTGTCTTGCGCTGTTTCCTTGAACAATTCTATAGTGCAGACTAGTGGTCGGCCGGTCACAGCGCCATCTATTGTCAATCCAATGTCTAGGCGATACTGTCACGTACGATGCGCTTAATTATAATAGACACATTGTACTCGGGGACCGCCGACTAGCGTCGGCAGCAACCTTGCTTACATTCTGAACCCCTGGTTTAATCCGTGCTGTCTTTAGTCGTCTTTATTTTGAAGCTCGCATTTGAGGAACTGGCAGCTGCGCTAGCGAAAGTTTCATTTCAGTTGCGCAGTAATTTCAATTTTATTGCACGGCTTCTTTCTTTGATGCTAGTGAATATAACAAGTTTGAATATAGTAGCCTATTTTTTCTCAAGGAGCATTAGTGTGGATGATCTGTCACCACCTGTCCTCCGTGTCCTTCAAAGGGTGCATGCTGCATCGTGTTTACTTCATCCGAAACGACAGATTTTGCAGATAGATGCTGACCACTAGTACTGGCAATCTTCGATCTCGGCGAGTAGGTTTCAGTTGTCATTGGCAGCGGCTCGTATTGTCTCCGCAGTGACATACACGGCTCTAACACCTAGTCCAGAAATCTTTACTGCGTGGCCAAAGAGGTGAGTTACCTGTTAGAACGCGAATTGTAGTCACGCTCACCTGAGTATCACCTAGAGCATTCAATGGTGTTACCACCATAATAAATGGTTTACAAGGCAGAAGGGTCTATCTCCGAGCGAGTATTTTGCTGTACGTTTTTGATGATAATGAAACACGCGGACGATCTCATAAACGGGCAGGATCATTGGGGAGCTGTGACCAAAGGTAAAACCACGCTCGAAAGCACAAATCAATTGTCTTGTAGTAAATGACAACCTCACGACTGCTGCTCGAAGTAGTATGGGCCGCGTTCAAGATCCAACAACTGAATGACTCGGTGCTCTTCAGCGCCGGGAACAAGGGTAGTCGTGACAGCAGCAACAGGTAAGTCGGGAGAAAGGTGTTTGCGCACAAGAGCCATCTGCTCATACGCTTTGCGAAAAACCTTGCCCCAGAGATCTAGGATGTGCGTCTCGTCGAAGGCAAGCAGGACTGCATTGACAGTTAGCTATGTTGCCACTGGTGCAAAAATGTGTTGTCATCGTTGATTCAGCAAGGAATAAACTTGTGTTTGCCACGAGAACAAAGACACACCACAGCGCTTCGAGTTATGGCAGCCAAGTGCTACGAGAGAGTTTCCTCGAGTAGTGTCCTTTCCCTTGCTTGCACTGACCGCAAAGCATTGGTCTTGTTATTTGTACATGTTGAACATTAGCCCAAGTGCTTAGAAAATCGCAGTTTGACATACAAATAACTTTGCAGATTAGGACCGTGAATATTCGGGTGGCAAGTAAGGTAATTTCAAAGAAACACCCTGGGGCATTCTGCATATGGTCTTCTCGTGCGCTTCATGGCCGCTACTCTTGTCCAACCACCCAGCTGAAGTTTCATAGATCTCTTGGAAAACCTTTCATGTGATGCATTTCATGAACTTCGAAGACTAGCCGAAACAACGAACTTACCTCCCGGAACTTCTGTGTCAATCCGGCTGCAATTATCCCGTGATTCCACGCCCTGATACTATACTTGTTTATCCGAATGCCAGCGAGCAATCCTTGATCACCCTTGTCTCTGCTTCATCCCCGAATAACGACGACCCGGCAGTATGACCTCGACATATCCCTTTGAACCGACTCCTCAGTGGACGACTGTAAACCCTAGGCCATTCCTGCCATTTCGCACGCGCGGCGAAGTCTTAGAAAAGCCTCCGTTACCGTCCCCTCCCCGGAAGCGAGCTGTTCAACGACAATTACATTATTAGCACCCACCTCGTGCCTGCTGCTTGTCCAAGACTAATTCCGGACATCCCATTGCCCGTGGTCCCTCAATTCTCGACGAATGCTTCTGAACGGAGGCAAGAGATCCAGCAGCTTGCTGCCGAAATTGCTGAGCGACAAGAGCGCCACGCGCAGGGAACGTTAAGTGGAGAAAGGAGCGAGAAGCCTTTATGGAACTGCGTTAACCGATATGCGAAGAGAGTTCAGGATGGGAGGAAGGGATTGACATTGTTCCTTGCTCATGCAAACGGCTTTCCGAAAGAGGTACTCATCCGCTTGACATGAACCATCTCCCGGGACGTCTACTGAATGTGATATAGATATGGGAAACGACTCTGCGATATTTGTTATCGTCACCCTCGGCCCCACTGATCGACGAGGTGTGGTCATGGGAGGCTGTTCAGCATGGTGATGCTGCATTGGTTAATGAGACAAATCTCAGTGGCATATGTGAGTCACTTCGGTATAACGCATTCAATTCAAAGGCTCAGTTGAACCTTTGATGCTAGATGATTGGGTAGACAATGCGCGGGACATTGCACACTTCCTGTTACACTACTTACCGGAAGATGCCTCGTCGACAGCTCTACCCACTCATCTATATCTTCTACCGGAGACAATTAGTGAATACCGGATGACCAAAGGATTTTTATCACGTTCGCTTGTCGCTGTCGGGCATTCATTTGGGGGTTGCTCTTCGTACGTTCTTATTGCCAGCATCAATACTCTGATCCAGTTTAAATTCAGTGCAGGATACTAGCGGCTGTCAATTTCCCTGCGCTATTCTCCTCCATGATATTCGTGGATCCAGTAGTTGTCCGAAGTCACAGCTATCCCCCCGGTTACAAGTCGATGATGTCGACCCTTGCCCTTACAAGGCGCGAGCGCTGGCCGTCACGGTGAGTCGTATGTTGTGCTAGTGGTTTGTAAGTGTCTAAGTCAGGGGCCATAAGTGAGGACGCGTTTGGCTTATTAAAGGCGTCTCCATTCTTTGGAGCTTGGCATCCTGATACCCTACAACTATATGTTACCTATGGCCTGTGCGAGGATTCACAAGGGGGTGTGAAGCTGAAGATGTCAGCTCTACATGAGGCTTTGGTATTCTCAGATCATCTCGGATCGAATGAAACGTGGGAGGTACTGGAAAAGGTAGACGAGCGAATAGAATTACGCTGGGTTGTTCCAGGAAAGCCCGGAGACAAAGGGTACGTCTTCCCCGTGGCGGGCTCAGCTCTGCTGATTTCCATCCAGGATTATGGGCGAACAAGCAACGAGGGTCCGAGTGTGGCGAAGGCCTGCTAATTCGTCTAACGTGGTGATTCACTCTGCCGGGCATCTGGTAAGTTGATGTTTCGACTCCTGTGAAAAGCCTGACTGAGTTGGCTGTGCCTCAGATTCCACACGAATCGCCAGAGGAGCTTGGTGAGTGCCATTTTGTCCGTTGGAACGATTGTCATGTTATCGCGATGATTTCCCTGTAGCTCAAGAAATATCAGCTTTCTTGGAGAGAAAGTACGGGTTGCGGAGTAGAGCATACCTGTGATATCCTTACGGTATATATCATATTTTGAATTTGCTTAGGCTGTGACCAACACAGGAAACAATCGATACCTGAAACAAGCATAGTCAGTTGTTTCTTATGAGCATACAATAAGTAGTCTACTGGATCAATGAGAGGGGCGGGTCTTTGCGACGGGCACTTGTCTGGTATAGCCCTCGGACATTCGGCGTGAGTTGGTTGCTGCTTGATTGCGTAGATATCGCTTGACCACTTCCTCATTCCAGCACTGTCAGGCACGTGTAGCGCAGCTGCGCACCGCATGCTATTTCAGGCCTTAGGCCGAGTAGATCATGATGCCCGAGCGATTTCACGTGAGGTTGGTCCTGGTTGGTCCGGTCGCACGTCTTTGATTCGATAGCCTAACAACAGCCTGCATCGTACCACATGTACACTGACTTGCACATTTTTCATCAGGATTGTCTTGCGTCCGCCTTACATCGACGGGTGCGTGATCAAATTTAATCTTCAAGCGACGGGTTCGCCTTTTGAACCTTGCACAGGAGAGGTCTCATTCTCCGACATCCCTGTAACCGTGTCTGCGAACAGCCACAATGATTCATCAATGTTATGACGTCATGCTCGCGTTGTAATGCACGCGCCTCCAGCATTCTCGATCACACCCCATTTCAATTTTGATACTTGCAAGACGCCCCACCTTCCTCAACCTGATGAGACCGTGAAGCAGTCGTACGGGGATGAGAGTAATTGGTAGGAAAATTCGCCTCATTCGTCTTGGAAGACTCTAGCATCAGATCGGAGCATCGAACTTCGATATGGTCATGGACCAATAGACCCATGGTGGACGTTCCTGATAACCTAGATAACCTGCAGGGCGGCGTTTTACACCGCATAGAGAACACTGTCTTCCTAAAATAGCGGAGAAAGGCAATTGGCTCAACCCCGCACCTAGCACTGGGTGAGAGGTCCTATTACTATCGTTCTGCTCAAAGGCTCTCCAACTTTTTCTGAGCTGAGGAAAGCTTGGAACTCCACACGCTCGCAGGAAGAGAGCGCGTCGATAAAATGTTTATGCTGTAAAGAGGGAATTCGGAACTTTCCCCCATAACATATGATCATTTGATGTTATCACGAACTTCGATACTCCGCATTCAGGCGGACTCGCCGCTCGTATAAACGCACTCACTCCGACGCGAAAAATGAGGGATTATGGATAGGCACTACACGTCCAACGGTGGTCAAGACCCGGTTCTTTTTTTAGCGTTTGAAGTGAGGATAATCATCAATTAGGCGGTGCGACCCGTCGGTGGGACCATTGGTGGGACCTTGCTCGGGCGCTTGTTTGGTACAGCCTCGGTGTGAATATACTATAGCGTGCTTAGGCTGGAGTTTGCTAGTACTGCCACTTTATTATATACATCTTCCTCGTTCCAACAACACCGTCAAGCATCATTCAGCAGCGCTGCGCATTGCATACTACTCATCATAATTTAACGACTTCTTCACGACACCATGATGAATCCTTTCCCTGACTACGGCATGTTCTTGTCCGCTCCAACTGCGTCTCCACTCCGTCACACACTCCTCTGGCTGGTTCTCTCGGTCGGCGCTTGCTCCTCGATTGCATCTGCAAGACCGACAGAAGTGCTGCGACGCCAGAATAACAGCCAAGGATCAACCAGCGTTTCTGCAAACGTATGGGTGCGTATCGGTTGCCTTCGAGCTAAACACCAAAGGCATGCTTAAACCAGAGAACCAATTATATAGATACCCGTGCTGATAGTCGCAGCCGTCGTCGCCATACTGACACTGATTGGATGCATCAAGCGGGCCACGTACAGGGATGCAGGCGCGGGTGCCGCGGCGAGTACTCAGAACCAGCCTGCTGGCCAGGCTGCCGCATCTCGCCCTGCAAGGCGCCGGAGACCCAGGCGGACTCCAAGTCAGATTTCCACAAAATCGCTTCCGCCCTATATGCAGGAACCGGGTGACCAGGAGCTTGTTATCTACAGGTGTGCATATGTACATACCTGAAGCACCCACAATCTTTTGACACGATGGTTATTACAGGGGACCTTTGAAGGAAGACGACCCTCACGAGCCTTTGCCCATGCTGGAAGAAGACGACGAGCATATTGAAACAGGAGAGGAATATCATAATCCTGACCTCGAGTCCCACGGTACCACACTGGCGGATAACTTCGCCACAAATCTCATGTATAACGCGTCTGGTGACGTGTCAATGAGAAGAAGCGTGGACGCTGCTAGTGTGGGCACGTCGGGTCACTCGCATGAGAGTCATTCTGAACTGCTACCCTCACACTATACACAACCGCCCGAAATCCCACAAGGAGAAGCGCCTCCGTACTTTGAGGTTGAAGGTCAGGGTGCTCCTGACACATCGGCTAATGACCCTCCTGCACCGGAGACTTCCGTCGAAGAAGCTGCTCCTGGCGACCGACGCTCTAGATTCAGCTTCCTTTTCCACCGCTTTGGGGGCTCATCACGTTATCCACCAGTGTCCATCTATAACAGGGCTGGGACTCCTGACCACACTCGCAACGTTTCATCTCTCTCCGTAGCATCAACAAACAGCGGGCATGGGCGCAACCGCTCAGGCTCTAATTCAGGGCTGTTGAAAAATCTCCGACACAACGACCATTCTACGACCATAACATCCCCTTCAACCATCTCTGTGGACTCAATATCGGCACCTCTCACACATACTGTTATGCGCTCGGAGTTCCGGGCGCCGAAAGGCGGTCTGACGCCCGAGCAAATGAAACTTATCACCTCCAGGGGTGCACTGGAAAAATTTGGCGTTCCATATGGTCCAGATGCTGTAGCATTTACAGCGTCAAGGTCTAATGTGGCACCGCCGCCCGACTTCGACGCTACTATATCAAGTTCGCCAGGCCAGGCAAGTGGGTCATCATCAGCTGATCTTCGCAACACGTCTAGTACCAGTTCTCCTTTGAGGGAGACGGCGGTGAGCCCCGTATATAACGGTGCTACTGCGGATGAGGCTGGGCAAACAACCTCCGGTTCCGCCGTATCCGGATCATCTCTATCCTCCCCCTCCGGAGTTGAGAGACAGTCGCAATTGTTATCGTCACCATACTCGCCGCCACCTACTTCACATGACCCACCTCGGGATGACTCAAGTTCAGTAACATCATTTGAAACAGCTGCTTCTGAGCTCTCGCGGCCCACTACACCGCTCACAGCACGACCTGTGACGCCAGTGACAGCGCGACCCTTTGTTGCATGAGGCTCCCCCAATTGCTTGATTTACTAGGGCTTATTTCCTACTACCATCTACAAGATATATTGCTTTTGGCTCCCTTGGATTTCTGCAGGCTTTCTGTGGACATACGTGTAGTTTTAGCTTTGCTTCCGGATTGGATTCTATTTAGGACGCTACCATTATCATAGAATCTACAATGTGCTAAACGCCCTACCTCGTTGATATTACTCGCTACTGCAATCTGATCGTATTCCTTCAGCTAAGCTCCGCGGGTTCACGATCCAAATTGCGGCTTTGGACGCACGAGTAGTCTCATCTCCGCCAGGGGGGTCGTAGGTCAATGCTCCACCTCCAGTGGATTTTTTCATCTCTTTAAGTAGCGCCTTCACGCTGGATCTATTGGTAGTCAATGTTGTCCATCCAAGTGCTGCTCCCCAAAGCATGCTTTGGACCGTGTGGACAGTGAGCTTCGGGTTTGCTACAGTGACCGCCGCCGGTGGGATGTCGCCTTCGCCGTTACTTAGGTAGGGTGCGGCTGAGTGGCCAGAGGGACTCTGTAATCCATGAAGTCTCGAGATGTCTTCTTTGGATAGTATATTCCGACAGGTTGAGGCAAGGGATGTCAAGAAAGGTGATGAATGGGTTGGCTGAAAAGATTGGAGGGAAGTGTGGTCAGGTTCTGTGGATGGGAACAACCTAATAGGCATCAATGGAACGAAATTAGGTGGATATCGTGAATGCGCCCAGTATTGATTATGGGCGGGTATAGTAGTCATCTGAGAACATGTGGAAGAAGAGAGCAGAGCGTCGGCGCGCTGGCATTCTCGCATTCCCCCGATCTTGGACACGATCTGAAGACATCGCTGGCGAGCCTCTTGTGTCGTCCAGAATTGGATGTTTTGCAGAGTAGGGGAGATGAAACTCAATCGGTCGTGCATATCTTGTAAGAAACCCTTCTTCATTTCTTGTTGAGCCTGCTCTGCGAGCGCTCTTGAATGGGTTCCAGAGTTCTCCCACGTACTTGTTCCATCTGTAGTCTCGGAGAGCGTTTGTATTCGTTGCTTCTTCCATTCCACGTATCTTTGCGCCGGGATGAATCGCGCAATGGCTTCTTCCGGATCACGAGGCAGATGGGAGTGAGTGATGTCAGAGATGAGCGCTATCAATGCTGAGAGATCGAGGTTGATATGAGTGGTGGGTTCGAACGCTATTGGCTGCGCAGGAGTGTCGTCCGTCTCTTTTACGACGCCCTGATTTTCGCCCAATTGGACATCTACGCCCATTCTCTGGAGACAATCGATTGTATATGCGATCCTTGGATCACTCTTTTCGTGTTCGGTATCGGAGTGGGAAGGATTCAGTCGGGTTAGACGTATGGCAACTGAAGGAATTTCGTTGGAGCCATGGAGAGGGTTTGCGCGGGCAGCCTCCAGAAGCTCACGGCCCATGCGCAGCACGGAATTGTCAAACTCTTGGGGTATCGAACCTTCCTTCTTCTGGCAAGAATGTCCATCGCCTTCATCCTCATCAGAGCTGGTAAGATACGAGTCCATCTCGTGAAACTCCATCAAAATGCGACTGTTCTTTATCCTGGAAATTCGTCCAGAGTTGATTCGAGGGAAAATATTGGATGAACTTACGTATTGATTCTGATCCAACGTCTCCCGTTGTCAGCGACCACATCAACTTTGACACCATGCCCTTTGGGCGTGCCACTCTTGAGCTTACGGGAAGCCTGAGGTTGAGCGGCGGCGTAGAATGTTCGATATATCGCAACAGCCCCGCGGGCTTGAAGCAGTTCCTGCCACACTGCAACAAGATATGGTGCATTGGTTGAGAGAGGAGGAAGAGAGGCCAATTCTGGGTCATCAAGAAACTACTGGATGGCACACAGTTTGGAATGAATAAACAGCAAATGTCCCTACAGTGGGCTGGACATACCTTCTGGAGAACTTGCAGGTCTCGCTTCACCTCTTCTCGTAGAAATCGCAGCCCAGGCAATACTTCTCGCGTCTGAGCCTTTCCTTCACCCGTTTCTCCTCCTGGTGAGTCAATGATCGGCAAGTGTTGGGAGTCAGGCTCATATGAGTCCAGCCCAATGCTAACAGAGCGTAGGCAATCACGCAACCCATAGAGTTCTTCGTGAGGTCTCGCCATTTCCACGCAAAGAAGACTTGCAATTGGTATAATCAATGTGGGTCAGAAACAAAGTCCAATATATGTGGGTTTGTGGAGGTCTGTCCGTTAGCTCTAGTAAGTAATCAGTACTATTGATGCCGCCGGACTCTGTTACGTTTCCGAAATTCGAACAGCCATATACGCTGACAGGTCCCGACGGGATTGCACCCTACCTCAAGCTCCTCCAACACATAATAAATCGCTATCGTAACGCACGTACAATTCCATATCATGTCACAAGCGAAGGATGCACT
Organism: Suillus ampliporus; assembly: GCA_016584345.1. NCBI lineage: Eukaryota > Fungi > Basidiomycota > Agaricomycetes > Boletales > Suillaceae > Suillus > Suillus ampliporus. The sequence goes on along the minus strand of JABCPV010000035.1, from coordinate 101,281 downwards.
ATTATTGCCTAATAGGATGGCGGAGCGCTTCCCCACGGACAGCAACCTCCCTCGCAACTGAGAACAAGGCCTCAACGATATCAACTTCAACTTCGCTCAGCGGTGTGGCCGTCTGAAAGTCTACCACCCGCAAGTGGCAAGATGCGACTACCAGCGCTGTCATTATTAAATTCGTTGACGCCGACAATACCGATTGTCAGTCATCTTCGTCGTTCACGACTAATTGCAATCAACAGTTATCTCGATGCACTTTGCGGCATCATGCTCATGAGCGCTGTTCATGCTCCGAGTGGTATCTGTCTATGCCGATGCGATTATCCGAAGCTGCAACAACATTCTTGTACCCTCTTGTATCTTCGGGTATAGTTGCTCACTTCGGTTACTTTTCGCGCGTGAGCATAACGATGTGCACAACGTAAAGCGCCCTTTGAGCAGTCAGCATCAGCGGAAAAAAATCTCGAAGTCTCCTGGCGCGTACTCGCAAGTTTGTAAGCGAGACGAAACGCGACAAATTCGCCATCCGAGTTCTATCATCCGTCGAATCAGTCATCGGCAGAAAAAACCATCAAGTCCCTTCCTGGCACACACCCACAGGCGCATCCAGCCCATCCCTCAAACGAGACACTAGAAATTCGCCATCCGAGTTCTATCATCCAACGAATCAGTTATCATCTGAAATCATCAGCCGATTTACCAGTCCTCCAAAGCTGATAATCATGATATGCTTGAAGGAGGCCCAGCCATCGTGGAAATGCATTCTCCTTCGGTCGTGGATGCGGACGATAGAATGGCCTCACATGTCTAGTACTCGATGCTAGCTCTGATTGTAATGTAAACAATTTTGTTCCCCGTTTCCATCTGATGCAGCTTGATATTTATCACCACAAAATCCGGTTTATGATACAGCAATCAGTCAAGTACCAGAAAATGTGTTGATCTTCATCACCCAAAAGGCCATTTGGGAGGATGGTGAGATCGGCAATAAAACCGGTCATGATCACGATTCACCTGCATTCGTGCGCCCATTTACATGGTTAACTCAACCGGATGATGGTGATTGGCACCTTGTCACCTCGTTATCATCGTCCATGTGGCGGGTGATCCAGCCAGTGAACTTCACTGCGATTTGGTTTCATAATGTTATGCTTCAAATATTATCCCCGACTCCCACGATAGTGGGAGAAGGGTTCTTGTTTGCACGAAACGTACAGGCACCTGCAAACGCATGCGTGAGACTCTGTGACTAAGCTGCTATTTTCTTCCTTGACTCGCATTTCTTGTTCTCCATTCCTTTCCTTCTGTCGTCTTCTGTCTCTGGTCTGTCAGGTTCTTTCTGTTGCTTGCTGCCAGCACTGTTGACATACCGACCCTCTTCAGTTCACTGTTTTGGTGCTTATTAAGTTATCATGTGAGTTGTGTACTTTGGGGTCGCACATTCTCATTGACGGATCTCTAGGCCGTTTGCTGTCAAGCTTCCGTGCCGCGCTCCTAGAGCGCTTGCCGAGCATTTCTCTCCTCCTGAACTTGTTCCTCATGACATCCTTGATTATCCTGTTTATTATGATGCTCTTTATTATCCCCAATACCACACCTGTCACTTTGAAACACCCCAAACACTTTGCTCCTGGCTCCTGAAATCTCTTCAAACGCATCATGACTCGTGCTCTTGTTCATCACCCTTTGCCGGCTGTGTTACATTCGATGGTGTGTCCATTGTCATCGGGCAAAACAATACATCCTTCTTGCTGTCTCTCAGCGAGTTCGAGAGACCTGCATATCATCACTGCACGATTCTAGCAGGGTTGGCCACTTGTGGTAGTTGTAGCGTGGCTTCGTCCATTACATCCAGATTGGCACATTATCCCCCTTGGCTCTATTATGATGACGGCACGATTGAACACAACATTGCTGCCCTGTCTGTCCCCGTGCTTAAGCAGTGTGTCATTGTGCTTCATGGGTCGAATGATCAACTTGGGTCAAAGGCTGTTCTTGTACGCGTGATTCTACAATCGTTTCAGTCTGCACGCTCTGAGCTTCACGCATTGTCCTATGCTTGTGTCACCGTTCGATTGCTTAACGTCGAATTACCTTCGTCATGTGGTTGTCACTTGTTACCGTTGTTGTGCGCACGATTTGTGACGGTCTTCGGTGCAGATGTTGCCGCAGTTCTTCGTCATCCTCCACCTGCAGCTTATGCTGTTCACCCTTGTCCTGTTTCGCAAATACCTTGGATGTCACTTTCGACCGAAGAGCTCGTCCAAAGGCTAGTCTATACATTCTACCGTGAAAGCCCCTCATCGTACGCGCCTCCGAACTTGCTGGTGCGAGAGATTTTGGATATCGGTGACGCAGCCGATGATGTGCATGGCAATATCTTAATTGTGAAGCACGTGAAAGGCAACAAGCATGTCGTTGTCGATGTGACCGGTGGTGACATCGCCATCGTGGACTCTATCATCAGAAGGTGAGAGGCACAGCTTTCGCCCAGCTGTAGTGTTAACTTACCCCTTGCAGCGCCGTCGCACGATCTGACTCAAATTTTTGGCTGTGACCGCCCACATGTATGACTGCTGTTGTATACGAACCCTTTAACTTATCTTCATATCTATGTACGCAATAAGTAAGAGTCAGATAAATAAACTGCTGCTGCGTCGTAGTGCGTCTTCACAAGGTCATTATCCCCAAGTATTGTTGGTACTAGCTATGCTGGTCGGAGTTACATCGGAGTCGGGGACCTGGTGCACAGCACCGTTACGATACAAATACTCTCGTCCAAATGTGTGTAGTCTTGTATACATAAGTAACAACAGTTTCGAACTGCGGCAATAACCGAAGGGAGAGTCGGGGACTGGCGCCCGCGCCGCTACGACATACTATGATAGTGAACAGCCCCCAGGGCTGTCACGAGCTCTACATATAAGTTAGATTCTAGTGTACAATGGCTGCTCACGAATTAGACGAAGCCCTGCTCCAAGTTCGAGTATCTACCTGAAAAACTCTATAACGAGAGGTGCAAAATCTCAAACATATGCATCGTTATGTTGAGATATGTCCAATACTCCTTGATCAAATAATGTCCTAGCCTCCTTGGTTTCAAGGTCGATGCTCTCCGTCAAGTTGACTGATTTGAAGTTTTGGCTACCCTGTGTGGTGTGTCCCCTCCCAGAGGTAATGGTACTGTCCTCGCTGAATATCGGTCTGGCAGGAGGATGGGATTCGTCCAGGCTACGTGAGCCCATCGACCATATAGTGGCAAACACGACGCCGATGATAGTGACATAATTGTTGACAATGTACACAATACTCGTTCGGAAGAACGAGGCTGTCGAGCCAAAAATGAAGCTAAGTTGGATGATATTGAGCATGACAGGGAAAACAAAGTTGGACAGCGCGATGAAGAAGAGCACCCGAAGGCGAGCAGCCACCGTCCCTAGCAGGTGAATGAGAACGTTGCAGGAGATTATATAATTAAGCATCTTACTTGACTGGACAACTCCTTCAGAAGCACCTGTGGGACGAGGAAGACGACGTAGGAACATGAACGATACGAATCTGAAATAACGACGACATTAAAACACACAAATAGACACGAGCATTTTGACTGACGCATTGTCAACGGCCTGCAGGATCCATTCTAACTTTACTTGCCAGTCTCCCCATAAAGATTCGCCTGCGAGAATGTAGGACGGGCCGGCATAGATCGCATCAACAAAATTATGTAGGAAGGTGGATATATTGATGAGACGAATTATTTTGAAGATTATCGGAACAAGCAAGATCGACCAGAATTTGACCCTGGAAGTTGAGCTCCGAGGATACGCTATAGCGAGACGTATCATCAATGTACACTCGACCACAAGTGGCGCGAAGTAAGAGGTAACAGTAAATGCTACGTCGGTTGTTAGTGGCTCTGCTGCTGTTGGGGCCAGCATGGTTTGAACCTTGTTTGGTTGTCAGTACATTCTTAGTGAAGAACGTTGATAGACAAACCTGGAGGTAGATGCTGAGCGCCCCCTCTACTAGGCCCAGAAGGACTCCGAGCACATTGAGCACAAACATCGGATGATGGCGGGTTTGAGGAGTCGAGAACACGAGCAAGGCAAGGAGGATCGGTATAAGGAGCGACGACAATACTGTACTAGTCAGTAAAAACGGCATAGATAATTCAAGAGTTGCAAGAAAATTCGTTCCCGGGGGAGGAAAGGGTATCGTTCCCGGGGGAGGAAGGGGTATCGTTACGTTGGGTTGGGACATCGACATCTTACAAGCACGCAGAGATCCCGTCGCGGTGGAAGGTTATATATGCACGCTCATCCCACTCGTAAAACAGGGTATGAGCAAATGTTCCTAGATATGATCATGATCTGAGCCGGATCTCCCGGAATAATATTTCGCCTCTGTGAATGTCCTGCAGAGGTCCGGATTGATTTGAATTTGAGAGACGAAAATATTTACATAACGAAACGCATACTTTGATTTGAGACACTGCCCGAGTTTAGTTGTGCTCGAGAGATTTGAACCTGAATTCGCATCAGATATGCATCATATCAAGGTGAACTTGATACAAACGGACCATTTTACACGTCTCCCTGTGGTTCTTTCCACGATCAATGGGGTGCACATCCAACTACATCCAATGGCTGCATTCTATCAAAATCCGGGCAACGGGTAGAAATACCGGGATATTAGTCATGATGATAAGGCCCAAGCCGCGGGTCCAGCTGCAACTGTTCCTCTTTCCTCTACACCGCATGCACTCGATTGGCATGCGGGGTGCATGGAAATGTTAATCTCCTCGAGTTAAAGACATGATATGTGGTCCCGCAAGAATCCTGGCCTGAAGGAACTTGTGTGAAACGAACAAGCCCTGAATTCGACATCTGCCAGTTATTTGTTGGGCGTGAGCTTGCGAGGGAACTTTACCACATGAGGCGTGGCATAATCTCAATCTATGCAGCAACGAACAATGATGGAATACACCATGACAATAATTATGCCGAGGAACAGCGAGCAGAGTATTCGCGGTGCGTGGCGTCAGGCGCACCGTTGATGAGGCGTGGGCTAATTCCCTGACCTCAAAGCAGTGAAAGCACAAGCAGGTTAATGGGTGAGAATGAGGCCAGAATTTAGAAAATGCGACACACCACAAGCAAATCATATAGCTACAGGCGAAACGACGACGTCAAAACGTGCCGTTTCTCCTTGGACAGGAATAGATTCAGCCCACCGGCCCGGAGTACTTACAGTATAACTCCAAGTTGAACTTCGTCGCGATCGGGTGTTCATGTCATTTTGGTTGTGCACAAACTTTATTCGCGTATTCAATTCACAGCTCAGGCTGTTCTCCCGACTTTCTTTCGGTTTAACCGTAGGCTGTGTCAGTTGATTGCAATTTTGCAATCTCTTCCTGTTGAACGGTGAACGACTTCACAGTGATGTGGATTTGACATCGACACCTTGGACCGGGACGAGCTCAGATAAGCATGACCGCAAGGTCAACCTGGTCTTTGGCAGGATCTGATTCGGAAGACATGCGCCGCACGCGGTAGAGGCGGTACACCTCAACCGGGACTCCAGTCACTGCACCAGGACCTCCGGCACTTCCGCGGAAGCCTTACAACGTTTACTGCATGCAGCAGTAAGTCATTCGTGTTCGTCATGGTACCGCTTTTCTCACTGTACGCACTGCGATGACCGAAGGTCATAGCACTAGAAGAAACGACTTTCTTCCTTCCATGTGTCTGGGGGGAATCCCCTCAGGGGACACTAAGTATAGACAATACTTCCAATGATTCTCACACAGCTATGCCCTTTGCAAACCCGTCCACGATGCTAGCGACACCCCAGGCACCGGGGTCAGGAGGAACGCCAATCCCTCCTTCCCCACCCCCCACATATGATGCCCGGCCCAATCGGGCCTTCATTCCCTGGGTCGTTTCCGCACCTTCTTTCGCAGCCATGACAGCGTCTTCCAGTGAAGCACCATCCGACGAAAGCACAGCACAGAATGGGGCTAGTGCGTCAACGACGGTTCTATCTCCCGGACGAGCGGGTGTGTGCGCTCCCAACGCATTTAGAGCTGCGCTTAGTGAAGATGGGCCGCTTAATGAACGCAGGGCGTTAGACCATGCTGTGAAGAATATTGCGAAAACTATCAAAGGACAAAGATATTATTAGTATTTTATATATCCCAGAACATCAAACTCACGAGCACCAGCTGTACCCCCCATGCTCCCTTCCAGTATTCCACCCACTTTACTAACAAATGCGGCAGGAGCTGTCTTTGCTGGATTGAGGTTGCTAGAATCGAGGGCTGCAAGGACGGCTTGATTCGAATCAGGATCACGGGCAACCGAACAGCATGTACTCCCAAACAAACCTTTAGCACCACCAGCGAATGTCTCGCCGCAGTCACCATCACCCACGATCGTGTCAAATCGTGTCATATCTGGCTCAGCGACTAGCACAGCTTGACATGCTCCTCTAATACCCTTGATCACATTCTCTTCTGACATACCCAAACCTTGCCAAGTTGGACCCCCGCCACATGAAGACTGAGAAATCTCAGGAGAAGAAGTGAAGGTTTGCAGCAGGGCTTCTGCCTCTGCCTCGTCCTCGGCTGGGGTGGCCCTGGCGGCCGGCCACGAGCGTACACCGAGCCAAGAATGGGCATCGGTTGGAGCATCCAGGAGCGCAAGTAAGTCGATTTCATCTTCATCGTTGCCGCCTGCAACGACATATAGTCCATCAACTTTGCCTGACCATGCGAACAGAATTTAAATCACCATTGACAAGTTCATGAATCCTGGATACATTCACAACCGAGATTAAAAATCCAGGCGCGTTCAACGAGGTCATAAATGGAGCGCAGTAGATACGAGAAGGAACAATCTTCTGTGACGCTATTGGACGGTCAATTGCTTTTGGTTCTTATTGGAACGATTTCACCTACCAAGTACGCCACGGACTTCCTCCACTATTGCGCCAATTTCGAGTTGCGATACGCCGCCAAGATTGTTTATAAACAACACAGTCACGTCGTCTTCGCGGAGCCATGGCTCATGAGCATCAAACTTGGACGCCCCTGAAAGGCAAGAGAAGTTAACATGTGCAGGCAATCATAATTGAGTATTTTACCTTCACCCTTGTAAATATCCGCTCCACTCCATCCTCCGCCAGACGCACTCACGAGGTGCAACATCTCGGTAGCGAGCAAACGAGAAGATTCCAACGTTGCACAGCGAACGCCTGGCTCATTGTGTAAACCGAGTCCCAGCTCAACGTGGCCATTAGCAATCAGTTGAGAAGCTGCATCGTTTGATGCCACAACAATTGGTAGTGGGCAGTGAATTGCAGCAGAAGTTAAGAGCGATCCCGAATGTTAGTATATGTGGACGATAAACGGTGCATAGGCTCAGACCTGAATGAGGTTCGCGTCCAGGAACATGACAATGTCCGAGTGCAACACCAATGCTACGTAAATGTGCAGCCAGTGCGTCACCGAGGCACTTGGCACGTGCAAGTGTGGGAATAGGGGCACCTGGAGAGGTAGATGCTGGAAATTAATACATGAACACCGTCACTGTCAAAAGCAAACTACGAAGAAATACAGTTACTAACACGCACCTCCTTTGCCACCGAACGTTGTATACCCCCCAAGGACCTTGCACACAAAAATATTTCCCCCGAGACCTCTCGGACCCACCATCCCTACATCATTCCCATCCTGCCTCGTCTGGGGCAAAAGCGAAACATCATCCGCATTCAGCACGCTCACGACATTCAGACCCGGGTGTTTCGCACGAGCATGCTCCATAGCTAGGCCAAAGTTCAAACGATCGCCAGTGTAATTATTAATGATGACCACCACGTCTCGAGGGGTGGGGCTGTTTGTGAAGGCAGCGAACTCGATGGCGGCTAAAATTTGTTTTGCACTCGGGCTCGCGAATACGTCACCAGAGACAGATGATGCTAACATTCCATGACCTGTATAACCAGCATGTGCAGGCTCGTGACCAGCACCCCCGCCAGAGAGAATGGCAATACGAGTCGATGGAGAGGCGTTCGCAACATATACTGTCTTAGTCGCCGTATGTCTAAAGGACGTCAATGAACCGAGCGTGGTGTGTACATGCAAGCTTACAGACGAAGCGCAGGGTTCAGTGCAACTGCACCGCGAAGCGATTTGAGAACGAGGCCGTCGGAGGAGTTGTAAATATGTTTTTGAGACATGGTAAGATGTTACACCTGAACTTCACGAACTAAGGTGTCGTTGTTCAAACCTGATGGATGTGACTATGGGGCAGCGAAAGGAAGACCGTCACGGGGCGCCTTGGTAGATAAGCATCCAGGCATTGTTCAGTCAGGGGGTCACTTGACCAGACTTACTCGAGAGACAGAAGCACGCTCCACTTTCGCATGCGAAATAGTGCCAAATACATATATTCTGCTCTTGTTTGTTTATAAGACATTGCAAGTAATTGAGCGTGGTGAAATCTACTTAGAAAGAAGGAATCTTTCCAAGAATAAGATAGCAGCGGCATTAGTAAACTCAATCACGCTCTTCTGTTTGTATCCTGAAAAAGACATCACCTGTTAGCACCGTCACGCGACATACGAAAAAGACGTACCATGACCCTCCATTTCGCCTATGATGAGTTCGGTATGCACATTCTTCGATACAATTTTGTACGTGCTAACAGCCTCATGCACAGTTACTCGACTATCATTCTCACCATGGGTGATCAGGAGGGGTACCGTGATCTTGGAGGTGTTGTTGATCGGCGAGATCCTGTCGAGGAAATCTCTGATTTCTGGGATGGTTTCATCGCCATACTCACGTCTACGTGCCGCACGTCGGTCAGCCCCGGTATTCTCCAGGAATGAAGGCCAGTGCACGATTCCAAAGTTTTCAATACCGCAGGCGAGCTTCGAGGAGTAATGTGTCAGACTCGCCTATATGCAGTGCCTGGACGTGAGAACGATGTGGCTATCGAGAAGATAGATATATCTCACCAAGGTCATGTATCCGCCATCTTTAAATAACGAGGATCAGTCTTCCGATAGAGGTTATGAAAAGGCTACTCACAGGATCCGCCCGATACAGTAATGCGGGATGAATCCAGTTCGTTCTGCATGTTGGATGCAATGTGGTCAAGCAACGCTCCGATATCCCTGACAAAATATGAGTATCTGTCCCCGAGAAGGTGCATATACACTGTACTTGACGGAATCTTCGCGTTTCAACACATCATCCGCGGCCATGTACTTCTTGCCATATCCTGAACTTCCACGCACATTAGGGTAGATAACCGCAATTTTCAGCTCATTTAGCAAGTAACTATGCGTAGGCCTACGGACGTCTGTTAGCGTATAAATTGCGTGAAAATTTCACGACTAACGTGCGGTAATTGGCGGTAGCTTGACCTTCCGGGCCACCGTGAATATGAATAATGGCCGGAGTGACCGATTGACCAGCCGGGTGGTAATAGATGGCGGGGATTTCCAAACCGTCGAAGCTCTTGTATCTGATGAGTATAGGGGGAACTTCATGCGCCACTGTAGGTGGCGCTGCCTGCACGTAGGGTGAGACAGAAGCAGATACGTAGGCGTGTCCATTTTCATCTTTCTTGACATTGTCCAACAATGGAGCAAGATCCAAGTAGGTGATGCGTCCCCTGGAGTTGTACGATGTGAGTTGCAGCGTCATTTCGTACGGCTTGTCATTGAGGTCATTCGTTTGGAAGGTGAGCCAACCCCTTTCCCAGGCGACCTTGACCTCGATCACGGTGTTCTTGTGAGAACCAGACAGCGGCATGACAAAGAGGGAGGTCCACCCCTCGACGTTGACGGTGAATATGATGTTGTCGCTAGTAACCTTGAGGTTCTGAATTTCCCACGAAATTGGTCGTATGGCTTGAATGCCGACGCTGGAAGTGGTGATGTGGGTGACCGACCCCGTGTCAAGGTCATAAGTGACGATTGAAGCAAAATCGCCATAGCCAGTGGTGGTGCAGTAGATCAAGTGTGGTAGATTAGGATCGTGGGAGAATGAGACATGGTTGAACGCGGTATCTTCTGCTTTCTCTGTCGCGCCTAGGAACTCGATTAGCTTGGGAGGTGACAGCTGTTCACCAGAGATATCGACAACGTATAGAGCATTATACGACGAGCTATAGCGTCTTATGAACAACAAATACTTGTCGTCAAGGGAAAAGCTCTGCGGGTGATACATAGTTGTCCCTTCCCCGGTGCTTGGTGCGACTAAACGGGAGGGTAGAGTGAAGGGAGAAGCATCGGCCTTTACGCCCGTATTGGAGTCCATGAGCTTGGTGACATACACTAGGGTGTCCTTGTTGTTTTCCTTGTTCGATGAAAAGGCCATGAGCCTATCCCGCGAGATTCGATCAGATATGACCCGAAACGAATGAAGACAAACGTACTTATTTGATTGAGATATGACAACCGAGCCGTATTTATAGTCGTCATGGGTCAGTCTCTCGATGCGTCCCAGGCCGGGCGCATTATCCAGCTCTCCTCGTATCTTAGGAAGAACTTGGTCAGCGAGAGAATCCTCCCAGTAACGCCTACGATTTTGGTCAGACAGGATTTTTAATTGCGTGGCTAAGTACGTGCCATAACTGAAAATGTTCATTTCCGTTGAGGTCCATAACCATGATGGCCCCTCCACGCCTGCGTACACCCCGCCAATCCTCTTCAAAAATTCCACAGAACATTGATATCGTCCTGCCAGAACCAATGTCAAAGTAGGTGAGCCGGTTCAGCTCTGTGTCGGAAGGATCTGTTGACATGCGATACAGCTGAGTGACTTGGGCGCTTTCAGGCCTGTGCGAGACAATGATGCCTCCTGGAACTTCTCTGCCGTTGGCATGCTTGATTGTCCGCTCAAAACCTGCGGTATCAAAACCTTGGCGGCGGAGGCGAACCAGATATATCACAGTGCACTTCCAAGAAGATAATTGCTACACACCTCGAGCAGCATCTTCATACTGCTTCATACCATCGAAGATGCGCTGCGGCACCGCGGGCAAGTTCACGGCCTTGATCTGTTTGGCGGGTCTAGTGAACTCCAAATCGCCATAGTCAACAGGTGTAGCCATCTCGATAGAGCGTAGTTTTGATTGTGGGGATAAGCAACTTATCGTTTATATCGTTGAAAGGAGATATGTATAGTCAACGACCATGTGTTCATCTTTGTCCCGCGTGGTCCATAAGGGCACCCATGCCCATTTTCAATTGCCCGTAATAATGACATTGTCAGCTATATCACAGGGCCATTTACAGACACCAGCTGCAGCTAGTTGTGGATAGTCACGGTGTGATACAAGGTGGGTCGTAGGATATGCGCCGCTGTATAACTCGATCATGCATATGTGCATTGGGTGAGCATGTGATGGTTTTAGTCAAGTTTGAGTTACCTTTTGCAGCTCGGCTGTACAAAGTACTGTAGAGTTACGACCATAACTTCGTCACACGTCCCACCCCACAACGAATCGAACCTATTTGATGTGACGGTCACACTAAATTTCGGGGAGCGAAGCTATTTTGTGACACGCGGTAAAACAGGTAAAATCGCTAACAAAAAAACCGAAAATCGCTATGGACGAGTTAGGTGTGCGACCAAAAATCATTATATAGGGTGTTGGCTATGCGTTTGCGCTGTCCTCTCCCGAAACGAGGCATCTCCTTGCTTTCCTCTCCCTCACCTGTGTTAGAGGCCTCGGTGAAATGAGCATTTCCTGCAACCTCCGACTCATACACCTCCGACTCGTTGTGTGGGATAAGTAAGCCGTTTGGATCAACACTGTAACCAGCTGGTGGGTTCTGGCCACCGTCCACAATATGTTGTAAGACGCCGAGTTGGGTTGCGACTTGAACCCGAGTCAGTCATCAGTGAACCGGTGGACAAATTAGAAAGACATATATAACGATATATAGCACATAACAACCAGTGTCAGCATAATTCTGCTATGGATCATCACATGGTCTTGTTTGACCTTATAGAGGAAAGGAGAGTTCCTGATTTTCTTGCACAAGTTTGGGATCAGGAAGAGACACTCACACGACTTGAACTCGAACTTAAAGGAAAGGCGGAGCAGAAGCTAATGATGAGCCTAGAGAGGTGACAACTAGCAAGTTGGAAGGACATATTCATCGCTTCGAAGCTAAGAGTGAATATCAGTAACGTGCAGAGAAAGACAATGTGTCCGTCAAGTGAGTGAGAGTGAATTTAAGTTCTGCAAAGCTAATAGTCAAGCTAAAAGAATCATAGCTGTCAGGTCAGAAGTAACCTTGGCTATTTCGCAGCTAAGAGTGAGCGTCAGCATCTTCCAAAGAACGGCCGCTTGTCCAACGAATGAGTGAAAGCAATTATACCTACTGCTTTAAGTATTTACGCCATCTACTTGAAATGCTTGATGTCCGTCAGTCTTAGGACAATTTTCTGACTAACGATGAAGGACAGCATCTTCCGGAGAACAGTGATGTATTCATTTAGTGAGCGAGAGTAAATATACCTGCTGCTTTGAATTTTGACGCTATCTACTTTATAATATCTAATGATTGTCCGCTATATTTCAGTTGGGAATCCGTGCGAAAAAGCCATACTTTACCAGCAATCAGGATGTGTTTGCCAAACGAACTTGCGAGAAATTTAAGTGTTCAAGCTTGATTCTCATCAATTATGGGACAATTTTCCACGTCAGAGCAAAAAGCCAGTAGCTTCCAGGCAACAGTCGTGCGTCCTCCGAGTGACTGATGGCACATGTATGTATTGCTCCTGATTTTTCCACCATCTCTTTCAGATGTCTAAATGACCGTCCGCTGTGCCTCACTTAGCATTCGACAAGCATACGGCGCATTGTCCCGTAGATCAGCGCAATCTCATGTCCTCGTGCACCGCAAGAGAACTCCTTGATGGGGCGTTTGGGGCCTTGGTGGTTTAGGTTCTTGATCCAGTGACAAGGGACTTCGAAGCTAATGTGTCTGTTGATTGTGTGAGATGACCATGATCGCAACACATTTCCTACAGGCAGACTGTTGAAACCAAGTAGGTGGATCCACGATTTGGGGCTGAAGTTGTGCTGTCAGCGATTGGGCTAAGAATCGCAGATGCCCTCATGAACACGTTATATTTCCTCACTGGATGAACTGTAGCTTAATTTATGCTATTAGACAATAAGATCACCACACCAACTGGAGCTTGAAATTGTGATCCGGAGATAGTTCATTATTCATGTGTTTCAAGCTATAAACATTAAAGACAAACTAATAACTAACTACGATAGTGAGGGAGTTAGGTGACGAGCTCTTCACGCTGTGCCCTCTGCCTTGCGAGAGCATTGACAGACATGTTGGCCTTCATCGTGTTGCTAATGTCATCACGGTGGCTCCTTCCGAAAACCTTCCTACACAACGGAGTTCAGGTGAGGGTTCTTGGGAGTGAACATAACCCACCTAGTCCACCACTCTAGGAGTCTATCAACCCTGCGATGCGCTTCTCGACCAGGGGGCCTTTCGAAGAAGTCCACGATAGTGCGCCAGAATTGAACATAGTCGAAATCACCATCAACTGACCGCCAAGAGGTAACAGAAGAAAGTGCGAATCGCACCTGCCAATGTGTGGTCATCAGCATCGTTATTGCTCTTGCTAAAGGCTACCCACTTGACATGCTATGTACGTGATTGAGCGAGGTGTAACTTTTTTCATCTTGATGATCTGGGCTATGTGTTTCTTTACCTTAAGCCCGGAGGACCTCCTAGTGCGTCTATTGTTCTCGATGATGTCTGCGCTGTCGCCATCACCCTCGGCGTCTTTTGCTGAGGAAGGCGATGTGAACACCGCTTTGTACAGTTGCGGACAAGCAAACTCGACAAACTTTGTTTTGGGCTCAGGAATTTTTTTGGCGTCAAACTGAGTGCGGGAACAGATTCAGAGGGTCGAATTACCTCTAAAACCGGTGTCGTTTGAATTTTCCCACATGTTTTCGGGCTGGCCAAATTTTCGGCCATTTTCAACAACATATTTGTATGCCTATGCGCTGTCCAGTACCGCTTCTATTGACATCATAGCACGTTGCGAGACCTGGCGATACTGTCTTTGCTTCTGAACAGCCCATTCCGCTGCTTTTCCCGTGAGACCCAACCGATATGCACTCATGAAACGCCATGAACGGTTGATAAACCGACGGATCACTTCGGTTGGGCAAGCATCGAGCTGCTCCTTTGCACAACATTTAGCATTGTCGAAGGTCTTTTTCGGGACTTTGCAATAACGATATTTACACCAACCCCAGTACTATGTGCAAGATTATGTCAGTAACAAATGAACATTGATTTCAAACTCGCTCACCATTTCAATTGGGTTCAATTCACAGTGAAATTTTGGTAGGAAAATGCACTCATGCCCAGCTTTTTTGATGAGTGTCTCGAGCATTGATGGCTGATTGGCGATGTCCTCTTGCTGACTGAGAAGACGAGCCATGCAACAATTGGTGCTCTCCCATGGACAGACAGGTGCACACTTCGCTTGCAAGTTGCGAACATCAAATCCACGTTCTTCCAGAACTTGCTTCAAGCCTTTAGGGCGGCCATCAGGTAGCGTCATTTTCTGGATCTTGCCACGGTGTTCAATGCATGGGTTGGACTGTGGAATAACTGTGTCGTGTTGATGCCGTTGCTTTCCACCATTAGATTTATTCATATCAAATGCTCGTAGAGCATCTTCAGGTAGAGAAGCATGAGCTGAGGACTGGTCGAAGATAAAAAGTGCTTGGTGGTTTGGGTGTGCAGCCTCGAAGATGCGGATTATGTCTTTCATCTGCACAAGCAATTGTGCAGTGTCCCACCAGGCATCGGAGCCGTTTGCACCGGGATAGATGATTTTTCGTGCTTCCTCTACGACTTCACCCTCTTCGTCGCGCAGTGCCAATCGACCATCAACTGCATCAATAAATCCAGACACATGGATAATCCTTCCTCTACCTTTCTTCTGCAAAATCTGTTGACCAGGTAACAGACTGATTTTTTCAGTGTCGTCAAATTATGAACCAATGCATAAACTCACTAAGCTTGTGTTTTGTAATCATTTGCGTGAAAGCAAGACTCGTCGTGCCAAACTACAATCATCTCAACCTCTCCAGGTGCCAAGTTTGGTTCTACTCGATGCAGCTCAGGGCCCTCGTAATGTGCCATACAAGACTCGAAAGCAGCCATGGCAGGCAAAAACACCTCCTGATGATACTTTTTCACATCCTCGCGCTCATGGCCATCCATGTACACTCCCTTCCGCAACACAGTGCGTCGCCATCCCAATTTCATCAGCCATTGCCGTGCTGTTCTTTCGCTGAGTCGCCAAGAGAGTGAGGTGTTCAATGGGGGGATAATGATGTCGTTAAGGGCATGTTGGAATTTGCATGGAGTAATTTCACCGATGGGCTGAGATGTTAGCCACCGACAACATGCCAGCTGGAGCCTCTCGTCTTTGAGAGGGCTGAGTGCATTTTCTCTCCCGCCGCGCTTCTCAATTGGAAGCTGTTCAAATACTTGGTAATGATGTGCAAGAGCTCGCACTTTTCTCGCAAAATATATACCTTCACCTTCGTGCCACTGGCGTGCAATCTCGAGGCTGGCTGCAATTCGGCCCATTCGTTTGAGGCGAAGTGTTGCAAAGTTTTGAATCAGCAATAGCTGGTTCACTCGAGACAGTGGTAAAGTCTTCCCTCCTTTTGCGAGATCCTTCTTGACTTGCTCCCTCAGCTCATCCCAACCTCTGATATCAACTCCAGCTTGCTCTTGTTCCTCCAGCTCGTCCTCCCATGCCTCTTCTGCATCACGAGCAAGACCACTGGTGCAGAGTTGTAAGTCAGGAGATGGTGTGTCAGATGCGGGGATGATATCAGCATCAAGAGTATTTTCTTCAGGCTCTGAGTCCGAGTCAGGTTCTGAGTCTTGACAAGATATCGAAGGCAAAGATTCTTCGATCGTCATCACGGTCACATGTGCTGACTGGTATGATTTTGGTTGAACCGTGAATCCAAGGCTGGTGAGTGATTTTTGATTTTGAAGGAGTTGTTTGTACCGTCGTTGAGTGCGAGCTGATTTGCTCCCAACATCAGGGCCCTTCTTGTAATGGCTCGGATGGCCCATTCGTTGGGCCCTGTACTTGGCTTCCCTTGGAGGCAGCCATGTCTTGTCGTGTGGATCATCATCCATGGATGCCGCAAAATTGATTAGTCGTGAACAGCAGTTGCTGTTGTCCAGATTGTCCAAGTGAGTGATATCCTCTTCATCTGACTCGATGTCTGATTCATCATTATCAGCAATATATTTCAGACTGTCAAAGACAGTAGGGAGTTCCCAGTCGTCTTCTGACTCAGATGCATGATCACCAATACTCGCAGGGCTGGAGGCTCGACTCGGAGAGCGTGAACACGATAGCCTCATTTTTTTCGAAGGCACATCTTCGGAGTCATTTGACTCGGATGTTGATGAGACACTGGCTGTGTGAAGCTGGTTTTGAAGCTCTTCGATATTCCTTTGTCGTCTGTGCTTTCGGGGACGTCCATGGCACATTTTCAGTGACTTTGAACTCGGGTCAACTCAAAACTGACTTCAAACACAGCAAGTCTTAGATCATTTGTTTCTCCGTGAGCACTAAATCTTTATAAAATCCAACCATAGGATCATATTTGTACTAACCTAAGCGATGTTTTCCACATTTTTTGATATTTTTCCCGATTTTTTCGGGGGTTGGCCAAATTTTGACTAGTCAAAAAATCGGACCTTGCTTGGGAGAGATTGGCTTGTGCAAATCACTTCATTATGTCCTAAATACAATGTCCGTAGTGTTAAATGTGTGATTTGGGCAATTGTGGAGTGCCTAAAAATCAAAGACTAAATTTGTCGAGTTTGCTTGTCTGCAACTGTAGCCCTGCAAAAGATGGTGAGATTGACATCAAGCTAGTCTGGTGCGACAGACCTGAACAAGGATTTTGCCCTTGAAAAGGCCCTCCTCCAGATCGTCAGGGTTAGCAGTGTACCTGTCGTACACGTAGGCCGGAAAGGAGAGATCCGTCACGATGTGACCCTCTGAGCGATCTCGAATCCCTGCCTTTACCCTAGCAAACAGTGAGTATATTAATCAGGATTCCGAGCGCACTACTTACACTGGGTTGTTCCAATCGAGCTCAGCCGGGCAGAGGAGCTTGCCACATGCATCATTAGTGAATCCACAGGAATGTTTCTCGTCGGGGTCAACCGGGGGATCTGGCTTAAATTCGTGATTGACCCATTCGGCGACCAGAGTCTTGAGCTTCGAGGTGTCGTCACCTCGAGCACTGTCAGCCCCCTGCCGAAGCTTACAAAAGGGTCAATATGGCAAAACCAAACAGTGAAGTGGGGAAAGCCCACCATTTTCAATAGTTGTACATATTCATCATACTCCATCTCCACACCCTTCTTATGAAACCATGGCAAGGTGCTGGCGAGGCAGACATACCCTATCTGTAACCGATCAAGGCTGTATGACAAAAAGCCAATGGTTAGCACTCACAGACTGACTTAAAGGGCGAAACTTACTCGATAGTAGTATCTTGGTCATCGTCATTATCACATCTTCGGTCGTTTTCGCCGACAAGGTCCTCGACGTTGTCGAACAGAGCAACAACACGTCTTATGGCCCTTCCCTGAGCCATGTAATAGTTTGATTGCCTGACACAAGGTGAGCAAAGTTGACTGAATTCGTGCCGCCATACCTTTCTTTGACTGCACGCCCTGACTCGAGAACCACCAGTTTCTCCTCCAGCTGCGCGATTCTACGTCTCTGTCGGGCCTGCACAGACACTTCCACTGCTTTGGATTGTTGACTGTGCTCATCCTGCCGGTCCTCGACCAGTGACGTGCTGCCTTCTCCCTGCCGGTTCTCGACATGCGGCCGTATGGAGCCGGACATGCTAGACTCCATGTACGACTAGAGACAGCTGTGCTGCCCTCGACGTGTGATATAGAGTTGGGGAGAGAGAAAATGGGTTGATATGGAGTAGGGCATTGCTCAACGTTCAAGGGAAGAAGGGAAGGCGCAAGAGACGATGGATAAAACTAACTGGGTCGCATCTTATATACCGGTCGGGACCCAGTGCTGGTAGCGCAAAAAGCATACATGTTAATGACGAGATGGTTTCGCTTGAACAGATGCCTATTTAGGAAATCATTAATATTACAGAAATAAAGTCAGTTGAATGAGCCATGATCCTACATTGGTAGTAGAGATAGGTAGCTCCGAGCTGGTATAGCCTGAGTGCTGCAAGATTGGACATGCAACGGTCAAAACAAAATCATCAGAAAGGCCTTCTCTGCGACAGGGGATAGGCCTAGTTCCCGCTTTCTGATCGATGTGCTGCCGATCACCAACCAGCAACTGCTAGTGCTCGGCAAAGGCAGATGCCTGAAAAGGATACAACCGAGTCCATGGCAGAAAACCTTGGCATTAACATACGAAACGGCTCAGCCTATGACACCACCTAGTGACGCTAAGATAGCGCTTGATCAGTGACTGATCAGCGGTTGCATTTGGGAACGGCCTACTAGTCGAAGACAGGGCAACCTGTTCAAGAAGTTGAGGCCTTGTGCCAGGTTTAGTCACTTCTATTAGGCCCGACCTCGTCATCCAACTCCTCCCCATGCGTGTCCGAGTCCATGTGGTGGTGCAGGCCGACCTTCTCTGCGAAAACGCTCAGATTGGCTATAAAACAGGCTGCCTAAGTATCATAGTGATTATCCGAGTCTGCTTTGGATAAAATATATTTTCTGGCGCAGAAGTTCTGAGAGGTCACGGTGGGAAGGTGGCGACGGTAGTTGAGACAGAAGGTGTTTGAAGTTGCCGCCGTCAAGATTTGACCGTCCATGATGCAATAGTAATGGTACGGCCTTCATTGGTCCAACCCTTTCCATGTGACACAGACGCATGTACGAGTACACAGCTCTGTGGAATAAAATATTTGTTAGCAGTGAACCCAACTTGAAGTTGGAGTAGAACTGATGCTATACTTGGCATGTGCGGCAAACCGTCGGTGCAGGAGATTGAGATCATCGGTCAACATAATATACTGAAACTGCCTCAAAGGTCCGACACTAGTGGAACGGACATATGACCATGACACCGGGCAACGCTAGTAAATGTCGGGAGCAGAAGCTTCCATAGAGCCAGGAGGCCTCAAGATCCGGCACCAGTCACAGTGGAAAACGGATATGACGACATCGGAGTATCGAGTCAGTCGAAGGGATCAAAAGGATGGGGGTGAAGGGTACTGCGGTGACAATGGTTAGCGGAATATTGGAGCAGCCATGAATCTACCTAGATATACCATATCAATTTCAAAGATGGTATCACGATGCGCGGCACAAGTGAGCAAAGACTACAATGAAGCCCCGTCAACCGATGCAGCAGGATATTTGGTGGATCAGGCTATATAAAACAGGGTCAACATCAACACTTCACTCAGAATGGTAGTAGAAATGCACAACGCCAAGCTTGTCTGTGTTTCCTGCTGATAGGGCATGTATCTTTACTCAGAAGAGTGCCCCCTGGTGAATGGCTTGTCTTCTTGTTCTGCCTGTTGGCCGAGTTTCTGCCAGAGGCCTAGTATGAACGCGCGCAAAAGATGAATATATATATGCATTACCTTCGTCGTTATTTAGCAAAAGAGCTCCAGAATCATGGATATCACGTACTAGTCCAATGAGAGGAACCTATTTCAGACGGTTCTTCAGTATAATGAAGACATCCTTGTGTGTTCCCATAAAGTAGGTGAAGCACCAGACATACCAGCAGTCAGAGTAGACCTGAAAGTGAATCAGCGTGCACTACACAATCAGGGTAATTATGCACCTGGTGGTTCGCGATGATGACAGGTTTATATTGTAGGCGTAACACCACCACCCTGCCAGACGCATCATGCGCGTTTGATGATATGTCTTATCTCCTCCTCTGTGAATTTCCCTGGTCCTTCCCGCTCAAATGCAATGGAGAATCATGTCGGGGCGAACCATTGGTTCATAAAATCTAGCAGGACATGTCATTATGTAGTGTATCGCAGGCATCATGCATTGTTACTCACTCATAAGTGTCACAGATGTGCCCTAGTATACTGTATCCCTTCGTCATATAACTTCCAGGCCCATGGACTTGAGGAGAAAGCTTCAAGGGCAGTAGAAAAAAAAAGTTGAACTTCACCCATGGACCATGAGACATCTTATAAACAAGGTGAAGAAGAACTCATGAGCCTTGAGCGCGCAGTGTTTTGGGATGAATAGATCACATGGAGTTGTTTATTTCTAAAGCTCTTGCCAAACAAACATGGGGTGACATAGCCTACTAGTCACTAGTAGTACCAACTTGAACGTGACGGTGGAGAATCCTCTTTCTTCGTTTCATATTGGTAAAGTTTCGGTCAAGTCACCTTTAAGTTTTAACACATAAAAATGCACGAAGCAGACCCGACATCCCAATCGAGTTATCTGCCGCAGATTGCTAGTATGCTTGAAGCACACGCCAACTTCCAAGTGACTTGAAGTGACGGACAGTTGATTTTGACAACAAGGTAATTGGCACAGGCACCGCAACTCATTATCTGGTTGCAAAAATCAATGAAGTATCAGATGTGTGCGAGTTGTCTCAGCTTCAATACTATGTCGTATTTACACATTGAGCCTGCCAGAGTCTGATGGGGGTCCACGGTCCAAGGTGTGCGCTCTGCTGCGTCTCACTGGCGTGCTCCTCTGAACTTGCGGAGTCAGAATTGGTCCGAAGCATGAAGTGATCATGGGATCTGCGTTGCGTGTCCCCTTGCTCGAACTGCCGAGTATCTTGGTCGAGATCACGTACAAGACGACTTCGAATGGCACCATAGCCTTACAATTCCTTGAAAAAGAGAAGGCTTCCGATGCTCACCGTAATCATGTGCGCAAGTTGCGCTCTCCAGACATTCACACTTGCAGTGTTCCTTCAGGCACGATATTGGCTGAACTGCCGAGGAAGATCACAAATGAGGGCACCTGAGATGAAAGAAACTTACCAGCGGAATCATAACTTGACTTGAGTGTGCATTTTGCGGTTAGTAGGATCATGATCTGGGGAAAGCAAAGCGAGTTCGCGTTCAAGTGGGTCTTTTGTCCGAATCTGATTTTTGGACTAGTACTTGAAACCCTCAAAACTTGGAGAATACATGAGTGTTGGAGAGAGCATTAGAAGGAGACGTCTTCGAATTCATTTTCATCACTGCCATCCAATTCCTCATCACCAAGTTCATCATCGAACTCTTCACATCCTTCATCATCACCGTCCTCCTCCTCATCGTCCGAGTCGCATTCGTCATAACCCTCACCATCTCCAGCTTCCTCGTCATCCGCATCCTCATTACTGGTGTTCACAACGTCCATGGCATTGGCATGTGTTGCCAACTCAGAACCCAGACAGTCTCTAGTGATCCTCCATAGCATTGCAGGGTGTCCAACACCAAGGTGAGTGTAGCACATGATCATATCTCGATCAACGAATCTAACTCGTGCTTGAGAATTCAAGTGCCATCAGAAAGGATATGTGCACTTACATCCCAATGTAATGTTGTTCCCAGTCATCCAGCTGCCCCCCAGGACGTGCCAATGATTTTCCATGTCGAAGTGAGCTGACACCGCGTCCAGGCGCCTCGAATCACCTGCGCTGGATCAAGGAACCCAAAGGCATCCGGGTCTGACTCCTCCACAAATGCAATCTTTGGAAGACGGGCATGTTTCACGCCCGATTTATGGCCCCGCAAGATTGCAAGCCATCTAACCCAAAGGAACTCGATGTACCGCTTCATGGGTTGACCCCCATGGTTGAGCCATACCTCCATATGGTAGATACCCAATACACGGGCATACCAGTATGGATGGCTAGGCGCTGTCTCCCCTGACAGTACCATGACATCCCTGTGGCTTCTGGGGTTGACAGTGTCGTATTCTCGCCTGAAGTCATAGGTGGTATAATGTATTTGCATTGTCTGGACTGAGTAGACAGTGTTGTTGGGAATGATGACGGAGTTGCGTTCCTCGTCCGTGAAGCTGTGGTCGCAATGGCTAATGTCTAGCCCCCACAGCCTATACAGGATATGGTCCCTCAGTCTTGGTATGAAATCCTGACAACCGCCATGAGTGAGGAGTAAGGTGCCTCCAAAATCAAATGTTATTTCTACCTTAATGGCCAGATCGCCGTCATGTTCTTGGAGAAATGCAAATAGATTGACCGGATTGTTTTGAGTAGTTGCGATACTATGATGCTTGTCAGAGGACGCCGGTGGGGGGGCATTGGCTCCTGGTTGACCGGGACCGCTAAAGGACACTACTTCTGCCACCTGCTGTAGTACACGGCGCCTGCGCTCATGCTTGGCTAGCTGTGACGGGGTATCTATCTTGCTCGTCAGCAGATAAAAGGCCTTCAGGGCTTTGTGAGCAAGCTCTCCCTGGTCAAACTTAGCTTCAGGTGCATAGTAAGGATGCAGACGACACATACAATTTGAGTGGTGAAAGAATCCGTGGTCCCAAAGAACTTGATAGTTCTCACATAGTCTCCCATTGCATGAAACTTATATGTACCCAAATTGAACTTCTTTGCCTTTGTACCGTCTGCCCCAGACCATTGAGCAGCCCTTCGTTGGCGAGCAGCTTTCTCCTTGGGTAATTCCAGAGTGGTGAAGGCAGCACAAGTGTAGTTTCGAAACTTCCGCAACTTTTGAGATAACTTCTTGAACGTCTCGTCGAGAAAATTAACGGTAGACTCTGAATGAACACAGAGCTTGGCAAGCGCATGCCACTGCGCAAAGTGATATAAAAGGGACTGTACAACCACATCATGGTTGGTCAGGAAAAGCCCTTTGAAGACCGGAATAGCACACTAGCGACGGAGAGCTGTCAGCGCGTCAAATGCAGAAAATGAGTAACCAGAAAAAAACCTGTAAGATGTCTTCGAAGTCGCGGGCTGCTAATCTTTTCATCTCAGATGTATTGTTAGAAAACTTTCGAATTACGCCATTACCGAAGGTTGGGACTTGTCGAAACCTAGAAAGAGAGTTGACGACCTCTTAGCAGACAGCGGCACTCCTTATGAGCATTTTGTACCTGCCGTCCAGGGCTGCGACAAACTCACTACCTCGAGGAAGGGCATAGAGAAGCCTGATGAGGTGTGTGAAGAGCGCCTTCCAGGTACCTAACTCGCACTCATGCATGAAGTCGACAACGAGCATGCGGAATGGGTCGAGGCCGAACGGTCCAAGCTTCTTGATGAATTGGTTCTGCGAGTAGATGATGTGAACCCATCATAAAACGGTAAGAAAGCAGTTTGACCCACCAGAACAGGTACCCACGAGCCCTCTCCAAGGGTATTATCCACCTTTACACCATCTACAGTATTTCCCCATCCATAGATATAATCACGCGCCTCGACGACCTTTGCCATGACGTACACTCGAAGGTTGTTAATACGATTGTTCATGTCCCTCACAAGCCCAAGAAAGCTAAAAAAGCTTTTGGGTGTGAGACGGCGAGGGCAGGGGCACAAGCCCATATCCTTGATGGTCGCAATCAAAACTCTGTAAATTGATGAGCGATCAACATTTTGCAAAAGGTCGTGGAATAACTGTACTTTTCAGGATAATCGGCGGAGTATGTGAAGATTTGGGGGAAGACCCTCCGCATCACTCCGTTGGCACATTTCAGAACTATACCGTGGCGATATGTGGAAAGAAAGTCCTCGTCCAGTAAGATTTCCCAGCAGGAATGAAACAGCTCCCTGCAGCGGTGGGCATGAAGAGATGCCATACCAGTTTTCGATATCCGAGACAGGCTACTCAGAATATCTTTGACACTGTCAGGAAGCTGACTTTGTCAATGGCAGTGAACAGGCAAATTCAAGATAACGTACTGAAGGTAAAAATCCTACCAGGTGGCATGCTCCTGATTGGGGTGATGATTGTGTGTATTTCATTAGATTTCCAAAATACATGTAAAGTGGCCAAGCCTTTGCAGTCCCAAAGTTTGCTAAGTGAGTAGCGTCGAAAAAGAACATCAAACTCGCGATGACATGCTCCAGCGAACACCCAGGTTCCTTTGGCAGCCTCTGAAGGCCATCCTGAGCTTCGAGCCAGGCATCAGAAGTATAAAGTTCATCGTAAATCTGCTCTTGATGACCGTCCAAAGGGTCTTTCCACAACCGTTGGAAAGGCAAGAGATGGAATGCCCTTGCTTGGACATCCGCAAACACTGCACGGATGACTTCAACAAGAGGGCAATAGTGGAATCCAGGGATAGTATATGGCTGAGGACCATCCTCCTTTGACCTTGTCGGAATGTCAACAGTGACGCTGGTCTGAATCCAGTCATCTGGAAAAGCAACCCTTCTTCCGCTCTCATCCTTATCCAGCTCTCACAAGCTTCGCTTCACGGAGAAGTTCTCAAGGTGTGTGCAGTCGAAATCCTCTGCCAGCATTACATCCCTGACAAGGTGTGAGACTTTAGTTTCGGATACCAGATTGCTACCAGAATGCATCCAGGACATCAGGCGGTAAGTTGTCATGTTAGGAAATGGGTAAGGTGGCGCGAAGACCTTCGGTGGAGAATCGGTCCCTTTGGTAGCGGTTGGAGATGTTCTTGCGAGTAATGTGGATGGAATGAACTGATCCGGCTCAAATGAAGGACGACAAGGGTATAACCGACAGAGTCCAAACGAGTTGAAGGTGGTCTGGAGGGTATCCCTTAGCGTTAAAAGGACATGTTGAATTCTGGATTGGGTGGTTGTGTGAGCTGATGGAATGCCAGCACTGTCAGAATGGTTAAGATCATCGTGCAAAGGCTCAATATCCTCGAGAGGTCTCGGAATTCGGTTCATTGGGAGTGCGGTTTCCTCTGAAAGGTTCGAGTGATTGTAAACATGTCAGAGGATGGCTGCTGCCCAAGGAGAAACAAACCTGAATCACAGTCAAACAAGGTTCCAGAATCACTCCCCATCTCAACGTCAATTTGATCGTTTTGTCGCTTATCTGAGTCGAGCCTGAGGGGGTGTTGCAAGTCTGCAAAACTGCGAGAATCCGAGTCATTATGGCACCTGCGAGCCATAGACACTGGCCCGAGGAGTCTGCAAGGGACAATTGGTTCCAGACTCGGATGGTCCTTCACATGTCGAACGGCCAAGATTCTCTGATGTTGACTTCAGTAGTAGCTGGAGGTTCTATTTCGAACCATGAAGTCACTCACCGAGGCGCTCGCTGTTGAGGGGTTTAGAACCAAATTCGACAAAACCGCTTCCTTCACGCAATCTTGTCTCCTCCAACTCGCAAGACAGCTGACTCTCTTATATAATTGACAGGTTGCGCGATGCCTGCTGAGTCCTCGGTTATCTGTCATCCTCTCCCAAGAGCATCCCAGAGCATCGCAAGAAACCATCAGCAAGAACAAGAACAGACCGATCCAACTTAGCATTTTGGAAAGGCGCATATCACTTTTGAGCTGGCTAACAATTGGACCACTTTGCAACGAACATGAACGTAGTTTCAGACAAGTTTGAAAAACCTAGTGTTTAGTACTAGCACAAAAAATCAATCTTGGCAGGATCGGAGTCCGAGTCAGTTAATGAAGTTATCATGTAACAAGCATTTACAGTTTTCCATGCATGTTGGTCAACAATCAAGTTATCATGATGAATAATCGTATGAACTAGGAAGGCTGCACCGACTCGGAGAGTAGGTGAATCTGCTTGTAACTACTCTTCCTCCATAGCCACCACTTTCTTCTGCCTGCTTTGTTGTTCTTCGCCGTACTTAATTACATCAAGGACTGTCTGCCAGTCAGTGCCTGTTTTCTCCTGGCAGATGCGCTTGCCAGTCACTGTAGCTGGGGTCACGGTAAGGCTACCGTAGTGACAATTCAAAGATACATTCTCCTTGTCAGCATTACGGCTGTCGGCGGCGACACACTCGATTGTCCTCTTGCGAGTCCGACGAGTAATACTAGTAGGAATGCAAGAATCTTGAGTTTGTGTGTTCATAACCTTCATCAGCTTCAGCTTTTTGACTTCATCAGTTCAATGAAATAAAATACGCCAGCCACGACCCACCACCATAATTGCAGCAGCTTTCTGATTTTCCAATACCTTATCCAAACAGGCGGTAATAACATTCTTCTGTGACCGAGATACTCAGGTATGAGCAAATCATGATTGTATGCAAAGTAACTGAGTGAGCACTTACATCTTGATACTGAGTCAGGAGCTGTACCGGCGCAGCACCTCCATGATATTCAATTTGTGTGCAAGACTTGGACATGCAAGATTCAGACGTCCTCTTCTTAGTGGGAACCATGGCAGGGGTTGATGCTGGTGGAGACTCCAACTCAGATTCATGCCACAACCTGTCAGTGCTAGGCTGAAGTACTACAAGTATGGAGGGTCGAGCATCCGAGTAGGCACCAGAACTGCCAGTGGAAGATGGCGGAGAGGGCGGGGGAACATCATGAAGCATGGTGGTATCCGCAGGTAAATCACCAAACGTCTGTGTCATGCTATTAGGAAGCTGATGTTTAATTCAAAAGTTCAACACAGCTGCTGACCGGTCAGTTCTTTTATGTGCTACTATAACTTGCTAGTGACATACGGTACGGTATATGATAGTGCAGTATGTCGTCCACATAGCGGCCAATCTGTGTAGCGTTAGTAAGTACCTCATGGGCAGCAGCCAAGATCCGAATATTACCTATGTAGGTCATAGGCCATATCTCATGCTGTGAAGATGGCAGCCTATGACAGCCCATTGATGGCAATTCCTATCAATGCTTCTTAACACGGTTACCATTCTAGGTAACTTTTCAACTAAGGGTTCCCTTGGACGCATTCCAGTCGCATAGGAAAAGAATCTCCCCTCAGCCTGCATCCAGCCGCTGGCTCAAACTTTTGAGTCAGCAGCTCCAACTTGGGTTTGACGTGTGAGCGCTCAGTACTGCCAGTGGGTTCAGCTTGAGGGAAAATGCAAAGAGAATTCAGCGAAGCTTTCAAACTCCGATGGGCCTATTTATCGCTTACATATTGATGCCATGGTATCTGAGTTGCACCCTCTGGTACATAGCAGTACTGGTCACCCACCTTCAAGTTTGCCAGTGAAGCTGAACGATAATGAACTTCAACTCTAATTTTGCTCCCGCCCAGCCATCATCCTGCGATGATGACCATGAAATTCCATGCTTTACCATACCACCATCCACACCTCAATGCACTTATCCTCTCAATGTTGGGAGTGCAATTGGCACTCCCAGCTCCCCCGGGGGCCCCGTGCCTGGCTCTCCTCCAAGCTCCCCCCCGTCATTTGTAACAGGATCAGGTATTGATGTCATGATCACATGTCACTAAACAAGCTCAAATATATGTTAAATCACAGTAGCCAGCACTATGTCAGATACAGAGGAAGATGTCTTCCCCCTGACACCTATGTCCGGGAGCGTGTACCGTGTTCCTAACACCTCTGCTAGAGTTGTATCCCCAACTCCTGGGCCAAGTCATTCATTCGAGAATGACTCAGAACACAGCAACCCCTCCCCTTCCCATTGCCGGACCGCCTCTTTTGAAGACCAACATAACTTTCTCAGATTGACAGGCAGATCCATCAATGACGAAGATTCATCAGAACAAATCAGCTAGATGGTAGGTCCCATCCCGAACACATCATAGCTCCCATGATCATATATGCATCACATCTCTAGGTTAGTGATGCGTATTTCAGAGTCACAGAGAACCTTAGCACAAATACTTTCCGCTGTCTTCTTCACTACCTGGAAGCAGTTCATCAACGCAAATGCATGAACTACTTCACTTCATGCTGGGAGGTCGCGGAAATTAAAAGGCGGGAAGCCCTTGCTGTCTGCATGCGTGAAGAGTCAAAGGCGGACTTCGTCAATGCAGAGCAAGAATCGCGATACCTGCTGGACATCTTTGCTCAATGCCTGTTGTTGCCTCATGCTACCGCAGCAGATGGCCCATATCTCACTGCAGCCTGCAACAATGCTAAGAGTTCTCTCCGTCGGACTGGCACTGAACTCGCCATTCTCAAAGCTCATGCTCCTGATTTCAAGGAGCGGTTGGCAGGTGACTGGTATGTGCTGTCACGGTCACAAGTACTATCTGGGCCAGCCACTTACACATCTCCAGAGATTACCACAAATATCTAAGTTATGTTTTACTCGTGCAAATAGGTCGGTTGTTATTTGTACTGTCAGATACATCTGTTGCACGATTACATTCGGAATCCACCCTCGCAATATTGGTAGTACTATTGAATTGTGTTCATGTCTTCGTTACTAGATAATACAACGCTTGACGGTTTCGAAGTGGGAAGGTCCTTCAAAGATGTGACACCTTGGCTTCTCATTGGGTGGTGTACAAGTTAGAAATTTGGCTTGGTTTGGTTGCTCATTTGATCAGTTCACGCGCCGGTGAGCATATGTCAATGTGCACGTAAAGTATGGTAGCATAATATGTCCGAACTAGTAGTCGTAAATGTGTATGAAGTACGTCGGAAATAAATGGGGTGACTCTGAGAGTCATGCGCAGATGTTTGACAATCTATGAAGGGTGCGTCTCTTGTACTCCTTCCACCGCTTTGATAGCTCTGCGTTGGGGGTGATATGATCGCGAATGTGGTCCATTAGCTTTGTATACTTTGGTTTGAATTCAGAAACCGCAAAATCTACGAACTGAAATTTCCCCTTTGATAGTTCCTTCAAGGCGCAATAAACAGCGACGGCAGCTGTGCAGAAAATGTTGTCCAGCTCTTCAAGGTATGGCTGGTAGCCGAGTTCCAACACTGTGTTCAGAATGACGTCCCAGATTACCTCGTTCTCAAACGCATACCACTTGTCATGTTCATCTTTCCCGAAAATAAATTTTGGGGGGAATAGACCCTCAGCGGTGAGGTCTTTCACCACCCTCTTCTGGTGCTCTGTTTCGGAGTCATCAGACCAGATCGAAGGACGTAAACTGTACCCGCTTTGAACTTTGGTGCATGCTATCTTCTTGCAGGCAGACGCGATGTTTCCGGACAGCGCTGATAACGTCTTGTATAACCTTCCTTCGTTCACCATAGTCCATGCACTCCCAAACTCTGTTGGCGCATAGCTGAAATGTCAGTCGTTCATTATAAAGGGAGTACTGTCTTGCCTTGATCATGACGAGATGTGGCTGCAAGTAACGCGTCATGCACTTCCTGCCTTCTTTCTCCCTCCTCCAATAATGAGCATTTATTGAGCGCAGACCTCAGATAAATCTTCTGTGTGTCCTCCACAATTTTGATATGAATATCATCATCTTCATCGTACACCAGTGGTCCTAAGCCAGATGGCAGGTAGGAAGATTGTCCAGACTCGGGCTGGGAGGGTGCCATGGATGGCGCAGCATTTGAAGGAACCTGTAAGTTCGTCAGTCGCTGTGATAAATGGTATGCAAACGACCAGTCACGCCCACCTCAGCCGCTGTCGCCCGACCCTTTAATTTTTGCCGCAGTTGATACGGGTGCACAATGAATTTGGTTTCACGTCATTTTCTGGGAGGTGGAAGTAACAGCCCTTCGGGAGGTAGCAACGGCTCTCCAAATCTGAGTGGTGGGACATCGTCGAACCCTGCAGGCATGCTAGAAAGTCCATCGATAGATAGCACAGGCAGAGAGAGGCTGTGAAGGTATGGAGGGAGAGGTGGACTGTAGTGCAATGACGCAGAAGCTGCATCAGGTATAGCAGTGGGCAGATAAGAGAACCAATGATCCAGCCACGGTGCTATCGCCGGATAGCTCATATCTTGAGGTGGCAGCTGGACTTGGAGGGAGCCGCCATAAGCATTATGATGGTCCATCTGCTGATCGAAGGTGGTGGAATGAAACTGGTCGTTGACAGATGACACTGGCAGCTCCTCACCAGTGCCAGTTACGGTAGAATGGTAATGATCGCGACTCATATGCCCCGCTTGGGCATCGAGGAAGAGTTGGGGATCTGAAAGTGAATGATTGGTAAAGGACGTGGCTGGCGGCTGGCCGCCCGTGTGGACATCGTGGAAGTTGGCGTCTGGAAATTGATCGTTGGGGAAGGGCGCTGATGGCTCGGGCTGATTGCCAGAACCAGTCAAGGTGGGGTATTGCCAACTCTGGCCCGCATGCAGGGTATCGAGGAAGTCGGAATCTGGAATCTGGTCATTGTCGAAGAAGGACACTGGCGGTTGGTTAGCAAAGCCAATCACCACGGGGTAAGGACTTTGGCTCGCATGCGCATTGAGGAAGTGGAAAGGCTGCTCGCTAGAGTGCATTGTGTCAAACTGATGGCAGTAGATCAGCCTGAATAATATCAGTCCTAGGGTAAGATTTATTGCCACCATCGTAACTCGATGGAACTGTCAGATGAGTCTGTGATAGGAAGTGATTCTAGGAAGCCTCTCATCTATAACTGCATAACCGAACAGTGAGGCAAGGCGCTATGTCAGATATTCCCTATTTTGGTTCCAGCGACGGCAACAGTTAACGTTCAAAGACAATTCAATTGACCTTTGATAAACCTTATTTTACTTACCTCCGAATGGGAGGTGGGGTTCGAGGGTGCGACAGGCCCAGATCCATTTGATAAAGGTTTGTATAGCGTTGCCATGAGGCAAATCGAATCGAGCGGAAGGTTATAATAATTCTGCGCAATGTGGTGCCAAGTTGTCGACGACTTAGTAGTACTGTACCTCGTTGGAGGTAACCACTGGCAGCAATGTGACGAACTCCATACAATATTAGCAAATCCAGTCCAACTTGAAACCGCCCCGGAAGTCTCTGAATCCGTGGTATTGTTATCATGCTTATCACTGATTCTGATTCCAAGCTCGTCCGTCACTGCACCTTCAAGTTATCGCCCTCTCTGCTAGGTCGATCCTGCAGCCCATTCACACGCCAGATGTAGATGAGAGTTCTTCATTGCATTGTGAAATCGACTTGTACTATGAGTGGCTTACACAGAGCTCTGCGGCAGATTCACCAACAGTGATATTTTTTGATTTACTTGCCAGATGGTCACGATTTCGACTACATTATGGTGCATCAGTGCGAACTTCCTTTTGGTCGCAGACTATGAGTATGTTGGGAACAGGACCCTCACTTCCAGAGACTGTACTATAAGGATTTTTGCCTTCAGTGAGTTCATGAACATTTGTCATATTTCTGTTGATGTCAACTTCACTCGTCAGATCTCTTGACAGTGACCTCTACTACTCTGCCACTATTACGATGCATGGGCACATTGAGGTGACAAGTCTGTCACCAATTTGCAGTGACCCCATCCCCATCCTTCATTTCATCTGAGAACAACTGTCTATTTGGGAATCTACTGCCCTATAAATGCATGTGTTGTAAGTGTGACAGTCAATGGGGGCAATTTGTTCTTATCCTCCGCACCTTTCCAATGCTGACTTGCACTCCCCTCATTTCTTCTGCATCCAAGGCCCAAATCAACCCTGTGCTTGCCATGAATGGCTGGACACTGCACATAGAATTATTAATGAAATAATGCAATTTAAACGCAGTCTGCGCGCTTTTTCCTATGCACGCGAAGCCGGGGCGTCTCAGCGTCAGACATGCTCATCCCTGAGGAAGGCCGACTCAGTTTCGAATCATATGATGCGTATAATTTAGCAGGCTATGGGAATACTGGTAGGTCCTTGCTTAATTTTGATCGGGTGATGGTGATCAAACGGTAACAAGTTCGTGAGTAGGGAGAGGGATCATGACGAGATCATTAGATATGACGACATCAACCAGCTTTTCTGGTATCTTGAGGGTCTGGCTAGGATTGTCCTTGAAAACCATGTAGGTAATTTTCTCCTACAGCTGGTGTTAAGCTAATATACCCTCCAGTCTCGCCTTGCCTTGTGGACATCTCACCCGCCAAGCGCTACATGAACTTGCGGCGCGTAGACTGGAGCGAAGTCTCCTTCAAGACTTACAAGGAGAATCAACTTCAAGCGCATCTGGATTCTCCACATTGCAATATACTGGTTCTACACCGCCTTTAATTCCCCCAAGGTTTATGCGCCTGTGAATACGCAGTTCCCTCCCCCAGCGATGACGTGGTCCGCGACCACGCTAGGAGGCACAGTTGCCACGATGATCGTGCTCTTAGCCACAATCATCGAGTTCATGTATATTCCCACAACATGGAATAATGCCCTCCATCTCACGACCCGATTCATATTCCTCCTCATCATTCTGGCGCTCACTGGCGGTTCGACAGTGTACATTGCATATGTCGAGAGCCGGTCAAACCCCACAACCTCGCAGATCCCCCTTATCGTCGGCATTGCGCAGTTCTTCATCTCCATCATTGCGACCATTGCATTCGGATTGTTCCCTTCCGGGCGCATGTTTAGCGACCGGGTTGCTGGCAAGTCACCCAAGTACATGGCCTCACAGACATTCACTGCATCTTACCCTGAACTTACGCGCTCGGCATGTACTGCGAGCATCATGCTCTGGCTTCTTGTCTTCAGATGCAAATTCGCAGAGTCATACCTTTTCCTAACCAGTTCCTTCAGCTCCCCAGTCATGGTGCAGACTACTGTGCAGGGATGCAAATAAGCTCTTCGGCAATGCCCTCTGCTCGAACTGTCCCCTTCACATTGACTATCATGTATATCATGGACTTGATCTTGTTCTTCCTTGACACGTACTTGTGGTACATCATCTGGGTCGTTGTCTTCTCCATTGGACGCTCTTTCTCGCTCGGCCTGTCGATCTGGATGCCTTGGAAAGATGTGTTTTCCCGCCTTCCTAAGCGTATCTACGCCAAACTTCTTGCCACCACTGAGATGGAGGTCAAATACAAACCCAAGGTCCTTGTCTCGCAGATCTGGAATGCCATCATCATCTCCATGTATCGTGAGCACCTCCTTGGTATCGACCACATCCAGCGGTTGCTGTATCACCAAGTTGATGGTCGCCACACGCTCAACGCTCCTCTGTTCTTTCTGAACCAAAAGGGTGGGAACTCTAAAAACACGTTCTTCCCTGCCAATGGTGAGGCTGAGTGCAGGATTTCGTTCTTCGCTAGCTCCCTCACCACCGCTCTGCCCGAGCCTCTTCCCGTGGATGCCATGCCCACGTTCATGGTTCTTGTTCGGCACTACTCTGAGAAGATCCTACTCAGCTTGCGCGAAATCATTCACGAAGAGGACTGGAACACCCGTGTGACATTGCTTGGGTACCTGAAGCAGCTCCACTCCGTTGAATGGGACAACTTCGTGAAGGACACAAAGATCCTTGCAGGGGAGAGCGAGGCACTGGATGGGACAAGTTTGATCAATGAGAAGTACACGAGCAACAAAGCGGACGACTTGCCATTCTACTGCATCGGTTTCAAGACATCGGGCCCGGAGTATACCCTCCGCACACGTATCTGGGCCTCATTGCGTGCGCAGACACTGTACCGTACCGTCTCTGGCATGATGAACTACTCCAAGGCAGTCAAGCTTCTCTACAGTGTCGAGAATCCTGCCATCGTGTCCATGTTCGGTGGCAACACGGAGAAGCTTGAGCAGGAGTTGGAGAGGATGGCACGGCGCAAGTTCAAGTTCACTATCTCCATGCAGCGGTTCTTGAAGTTCAACAAGGAGGAGCAGGAGAATGCTGAGTTTTTACTGCGCGCATATCCAGATATGCAGATTGCATACCTGGATGGAGAGGTTGGGCCGAAGGGCAGCAAGCCTCGGTTGTTATCGACCTTCATTGATGGTCACTCAGAGATTGACGAGGTCACTGGTAAATGGAAGCCCAAAGTTCCACATTGAGCTGCCTGAAAATCCTATCCTTGGTGATGGAAAGTCAGATAACCAGAATCATGCCATCATTTTCTATCGCGGTGAATACCTTCAGCTCATTGATGCCAACCAGGACAACTACCTTGAAGAATGTCTCAAGATTCGGAACATCCTCGGCGAGTTTGAGGAGTACTCCATATCAAACCAGAGTCTGTATGCGCAATGGGGCCACAAGGAGTTCAAGCAATCCCCCGTCGCTATTGTCGGCACGCGTGAGTACATCTTCTCGGAGAACATCAGTGTCTTGGGTGACATTGCTGTTGGGAAGGAACAGACATTTGGTACGATGACGGCTCGTGCACTCGCGTGGATTGGAGGCAAGCTGCACTACGGACATCCTGACTTCCTCAACACCCTTTTCATGACAACACGCGGTGGAGTTTCAAAGGCGCAGAAGGGTTTACATCTCAATGAGGATATCTTTGCCGGTATGAACACCTTTGGGTGTGGTGGTCGTATAAAGCACTTGGAATACTACCAGTGTGGAAAGGGCCGTGACCTTGGGTTCGGCACGATCCTCAACTTCCAGACCAAGATCGGTACCGGTATGGGTGAGCAGATGCTCAGTCAGGAGTACTACTATCTCGGGACGCAGCTGCCCATTGACCGCTTCTCGACCTTCTACTATGGACACCCCAGTTTCCACATCAATGATATCTTGGTTATTTACTCGATCCAGGTGTTGATGGTCACTCGTGAGTCTCTCGATGTGATGCGCATTTAACATTTCTGATAAATTGTATAGCGCTCTACATCGGGACCCTGAACAAGCAGCTCACTATCTGTCAAGTTGATTCGCAGGGAAATGTACTTGGTGGTCAGCAGAGTTCTGGGTGCTACAATCTCCTTCCTGTCTTCGACTGGATCAGGCACTGCATCGTCTCCATTTTCTTGGTGTCCTTTGTTGCTTTCTTGCCTCTGTTCTTGCAAGGTAATTCATTAGTATTTTGTATTAGGCTCAGTTCACTGATGAGCCACAGAACTTGTTGAGCGAGGAACTAGCAAAGTGTTGCTGCGTCTCAGAAAACATTTCTTGACATTAGCTCCCATCTTTGAGGTTTTCTCGACACAGATACACTCTCAAGCTATCTTGAGCAACTTGACATTCGGTGGAGCTCGCTATATCGCGACTGGCCACAGTTTTGCGACAACCTGAATATCATTCAGCATCTTGTATTCCCGCTTTGCAGGACCGAGTATCTACATGGGCATGAAGAATCTGCTTATTCTTCTCTATGTTTCGCTGGCGATTTGGATTACATATCTCATCTACTTCTGGTTTTCCGTGCTCTCATTGTGCATTGCTCTCTTCATCTTCAATCCCCGCCAGTTCTCATTTGCCGACTTCATCATTGGTTATCATGAGTTCCTGCATTGGATTGTCGTGAGGTAACTCGAGGATGAAAGCGAGCAGTTGATACGGATATTGCCGTCTTTCTAGGACTATGATCACCAGATACAAGAAGAAGAAGCTCGGCCATCCTTCAGAAAAGTTGTCAGGAGACCTTCCTCATGCCCCATGGCGAGCTGTTTGAGTGATATCCCATGTGTATCGCCAGGGTTACCCGATGAACCTCCATGGCTTAGGCCTAGGATATGGAAGTACGTGGAAGCCAGTCTGGCTCATCTCTGATTGACCTAACTTGCACTTTAGGCTTTTACTGGGAACTGTTCCGGTCTTGAAGTCAACATGGCAAAAAGAAAATCGGACACAGCGAGACAGCTACTATGTAGATGCTACTCATGTCTTGGAACGCGTGCTGATACGTTGATTAGGATATTGTTCGCCGTTTGCTGTCGCCACTGTCAGACATGCCATCACCAACGAAGCCTCTGAGCGGCATAGATGCGGTGCTAATGAACATATCCGACTCCCTATTTCGTCTTCCCCCTGGACTCTTCGACACGCTTGATAGTGACCCGAAATGTCTGACTATGTCTCCGCTAGATGAAAATGATCATGAAACTGAAAGGATTTGATGTGCTCATCTTATTGACGCACGACTGCTTATCCTCTGCGGACAAATCTCCACATCGAAACCAGCAGGTATTCCTGAAATTCGCCTAGAGTCTGAAGCTGGTATGCTCGACCTGACACCATCACCGAGCTCGGATTCCATTGCATCCCGTAGACCAGGGGCACCCACCACATTATTACATGCCAAAGTGTTCGATGTTTCCAGCGCGCATCCACGGCACATCTCAGCCCTCCTCCATCTGCTATATCTGCATTCATGTATCAATCCAGCCAACCAATCTCCACACATCCCTTCCTTACTTGTACCATTGTATGTTGTTCTTGTCAGGGAGGTGGAAACAGAAGACTTAGCCCACGCTGAAGCAGACACATTCTGGTTATTTGAAGCTCTCGTCGGGGAGTTTTCGGAACTGGCGGATCAGGAGGGTGGCAAAGTCTGGATGAAGACATTCAGCGATTGATTAGTACAGGCTGATGGAGAACTTACTACGAGCTTGGTGTGTGCTCTTCTCAGCGAGTCATAGACTTTTTCTAACGTTAAATGTAACAGCACGCCAAGGGCTTGCATCCTGTGCTTCCGCATTACTCCTAGTAAGATGCACTCTATTCTGACATTTCCCGGCTGACACAAGCTCACAGTCGCTGGCTTGCACCTCTCTTGTTGCAAACACTTCCTCTTACCTCCATCCTACCTATATGGGACGTACTCTTCTCATACCCAATGAGAACTCGAGACGAGAACCATAAACTCGATGTCCTCATTGATATCTGTACAAGTCTTTTGATCCGTGCACACGCGCTGCTTTTTAGGTTGGTTAATCATTCATTTGATTTGACGATTATGTTGAATTATTTTAGACTTGGAAAGCCTAGAGGCAAGTCTCCGGGACTGCAGGCTGAAGAGCA
Organism: Suillus ampliporus; assembly: GCA_016584345.1. Lineage (NCBI taxonomy): Eukaryota > Fungi > Basidiomycota > Agaricomycetes > Boletales > Suillaceae > Suillus > Suillus ampliporus. Next base: position 64,475 of record JABCPV010000035.1, on the reverse strand, counting down.
TGCTACCATTCGTCCTTCGCCACCGCTTCGACCATGGGAAGTGAGTGATGCTTTCCTCGAAGGCATTTCTCTACTGCAATCCTATCCGATTGATGCAGCAGGTAGTATCAATCGAGTCTTGCAAACCGCACACGATTTGGCCCAGAGGCGCATCGAGGAAAGTAGGTCTTTGAAGTCGGATAATGTTACCCTCGGTACTATCTGCACTCTCAAGGATACTCAACTGACGTGTACGTTTAGTGGTTCCTTGAGCTTTGGGATGCATCTCATGCAGTACTTGGTGTCATCACTATAGTTGCCATTCAGTGCGCAATCCAGAAGATTCTCATTACAGTCTTCCTTTCTCGCAAGTACAAGCCCGACGAAACAAATTGTGCATGATGGTCTGGCAAATGCTATGGTTGTGACCTTGGTAATTCTGCCATGTCCCAACCTGCTCGTGAATTCATCGTGAAGATCATTGAGATGTCATTATGGAGCTCAGATTTCTTACTCGGTCACATCCTCCTGATGATTTTGTCAGTGCCCGTTCTCATTTTCCATGTCAACAATATCTTGATCATTTACTTGATTCAGGTGTTCATGGTCATTCGTGAGTCCTGATGTATCGCGCATTTGATGTGCGTTCCTGACGAATCATAGTGCTCTTCATCGGAACTCTGAACAAGCAGCTCGTGATCTGTCAAGTTGATTCGCAGCGCAGTGTCCTCGGTGGTCAGCAGAGTTCTGGGTGCTACAACCTCATTCCCGTCTTCGATTGGATCAAGTGCTGCATTGTCTCCATTTTTTTGGTGTTCTTCATTGCTTTCCTGCCTCTCTTCTTGCAAGGTAATTCGTTAGCATTTTACTTTGGGCTTGGGCTTCACTGACTGACGACCCACAGAACTTGTTGAGCATGGAACTGGCAAAGCGCTGCTGCATCTCGGAAGCACTTCTTGTCACTGTCTCCCGTTTTTGAGGTTTTCTCGACACAGATCTACTCTCAGGCCATCTTAAGCAATCTGACATTTGGTAGAGCTCGCTATATCACAACTGGCCGTGGTTTTACAACGACTTGAATATCATTTTATATTCCCGCTTTGCAGGACCGAGTATCTACATGGGCACAAGCTGTCTGCGCGGCAACACTTCATCCGTCGTAAGTTCGTAAATTCGTACATCCAAACCACAAAGCGCTAACGTGCACCTCTAAATCCCAGGAGGTATTCCATCTCCCTCATTTCCCACTCAAATAGGCGACGCTCTCTCGCAATCCACAACACCATCATAGCGTGGACTTCTTCTCCCCAGAGTGGCGGCCGCGGGACCGGCGCAACTGGCTGCTCCGGGTGGTACAGCTGTTGGCGCACACGCGCATGCGCGATTGCCCACGTCGCATAAAGAATTTCCTACAAAATGAGTACTTTCCTTCTTGAATGCATATCTTTTCACTTACCAGTTGCTCATCTGCTATCACAAATGATACACTGCGAGGGTTCGATAAGCGATTGAAAACCTGATGCTGTGATTTGTTGTGCGCATGCTACGACCGGGCTAACATGCCTACCTGGTAGTTGTGATCCTGCAATGGCACCAGGGGTCAGCGCGGACTCATCAACTTTAATCAGTTGACGACGCACCTGGCCAATATTCCCTTCTCTGTTTCTATTTCCGTTTACATTCGCTCTGAGTCCGTCTAGGTAGTTCTGCATCCTAAAGTTTGATAGATGAAGACTTGCTGGATATCGAGCACTCGAGTGTTCACGACATTCAGAGATGCTGTCCCGATTTGGATAATCGCTGATATTATGAGTGACAGGTCACAATACCCTATCACCTGTTACCAGCTGTGATGGTGCCATGTCACCTTGGTCACAAGCTCTTACGTCATCGCTGCTTAGTATACCAGAGCCTGCGTTATGCTCTTTGTGATCTGTGCGATGCTAATCGTACTGCGCTTGCGCCTCATATTGGAGCATTCGCGGAGCTGCATGTCGAATTGAGTGGTATCCCGGCTCGTGAGATTCATGCATGATCTGTATCTTCACTAACATGCAAACATGCCCAGGGTACGGAAAAGAGCAAGGTTCTTCAATCAATCGCGAGTTATTCTTGTTACATATTTACCCTTCATGTATAAGTCCTCGCCTCTTTCGAGGATGCAAGGCAGCAAGGACCTTGTGGTATGCTCCATTTGTGCTCCACATGATCTCGATCATGTTGCCTTACATAGTAAGTCTGGAAAATTTCCCATTCTGGCGCCGCCTGATGGAATACCGAAACTCTGCTGTGGCGTGTCGCGGTACTATGCATAGTATGCCTGGAGTTGGTCTGGAGCGTAATCCTCCTGTGTACTTTCCTCACCATGTCTGGCAAAAAACGCGCTTCTCCCAGTACAGACATCGAGAAAAATCCTCTGGCAAATGTCGAACTCAACAATGAAGATGCTCAAAAACTCCAAGATATCCAAAAAGACATCCAGCGCGTCGAACTTGTCATAGGTGAGCCCGCCGAATGTATGCCCCAGAGAAAGTAGGAACACAAATTGACAATCTTTAAGAGCGTCAGGCTATGCACAAACTGACCCCAGTCTATGAAAAACACCATGCTATCGTTAAATCGATAGATAAATTTTGGCCTGTGGCTCTCATGAACAACAGCATGATCTCTTTCCATGTACAACACAAGATCAATCAACTTGCGCTGAGCTACCTTGAAGATTTATGGATCGTTTGTGATCCCAAGGAGCCAAGATGCTACACCATCGAATTCGTGCGTTATTGCTGATATGTGCCCCATTAATCAATGCACTAAATTGTCATGACAGTATTTCAAGGCAAATCCATACTTCACTGACTCCGTCTTGAAAAAGGAATACAAATATGTATCTCCACCCACCGCTTCAGACTGATGCGGATGGCGTCACGGAATCCATGCTTGACTCTCTTGGGCCCATGATGTTCAGCCTTCCATAAGTTATGTGCGTCCTCATGGAATCACACTGCTGACCTTGTAGGCAACTCCAATTCATCGGAAGGATCCTGAGAATGCCCTGACCCGACTCCACCCCCATGTGGCTGAGGTGGATGGGGAGGACGGTATGCCCACAGAAGCTGGCAGCTTCTTGAGATTGCAGATGACCCCTTTGAAGTCGTTGCTTATCTTTGATGAATCCCCCGAAGAGAGAGCTGAGGCTGAGCGCCTACAACAAGCGCGTGATAACTATACGATGGTGAAAGTTCGTGAAGACCTGTTCAACACGATAAGAAATGTATCAACGTTCTGGTCCATGGAGCCTCTGCTGGTGTCTCAGATGTATGTTTCAGTGTATTTCTACGCATTCATTTCAACTGACACTGAACAAGGCATCGGGTGACTTTTTTCGTTCGATAACTTCGATATCACCCTGCTTTCGCTTCCTGCAGCTCCGATTTTTGAGATCATATGTCTTGCATGCCAGAGGCAACTTACGGCTGTATGGCTTTCCTTAGCAAACGTGCTCGTCATACTTGATCCACCGAGGTTGTTTTCAACCTCGACGCTTAAACCCACAACGAGTCCTGAGGCACTGGGGGTGATCCTGACTCTACTGCCAATATTGCTCAAGCATCGCTAGGAATACTGGGACAGCCTGGGGCAATGGAAGCTGTAGGTGTACCTTGCGCTGTTTTTGAACGGGAGTCCTGATGATTTCTTGTTATGGAATCCTGACATTGTGCAGGCCTTTTTCGGATGCATGGATACCGTGAGTACCGGGCGCGGAATTAGAGACCCAATGCAAAGCTAATCGAAATCACTCAGATTGCAAAGTACTTCATGCAGATGGTAGTACTGAAGACGGAGGCCGGCCATCGTCTTCTCGCACGATACCGTAGGACGCGGGACAGTAGGGATCTTGACCAATCCATAAAACACTTTGAACGCGCCTCTGATCTCCACCCTGTTGATCATCCTTATCCACCCAGAGCCTATTGTCTTCCTGATGGACTGGAGGTAAAACGGCCTTTCGTTTCCCCTTCGCGTCTTTCATTAGTCGTTGTGTAGTATAAGACTGGGCAAAGACGCGTCCCTAGTAAAACGATTACCACAAACTTACACAAGTATGCTAGAAACTCTTGCTGGCTGTGATGCTGCAATGTCGCGATATTTTCACGAACTCCTCATTATCATAGTCTACATTTGGGCATCTATGTATATATACCGACAGCTCAAATTGTTGTAGTATAAATAGCCTGGTAATTCAAAACATTTGTGACGGAAAATGAGACTGCGGAAGGAGAATGAGACTACTCAACAAGTGGGACACAATTATGCTGATGATGCAATATCTCAAACTTGCTGTAAATTCCTATGGTTATTTAAGCCTGATGACTAGTGCTAATGCCACTTTCCATGACAAAGTCTTTGATAGCCTTGCAACTCAAAACACTAATAACAGAAAATGAGAATATCCAACAAGGTTGACGCAAATACTCTACTATCCCTTGCCGGGCATGATGGTCCAATGTCGTGATCTTGTCACAAACTCTTCATTGTAATCTACATTTGCAGGCATCCATGGCTATGTGCCAACAACTCAAATTTCTCGCAGTATAAATAGTTATATTTAGCAGGAGCAGAATTGTATTCTTCTATAATTCACACGGCTACAATCTCAAGGACTCATGAATTCACTGATGGTCGGGGCGAAGCTAACTTGGATAGGTCACACGTCACAAGGGCCTACGAAGCTGCGAAGCTAAGTGTGACATGGTCACACCCGAAAGGGCGCGAAGCTACGGTCGTAACTCTACAGTAAATTGCCTTTCCCAAGGGTACAAACTGCTTCGACGGTGGTACTTACTTCAGTGAGTACTACTGTGAGTTGTCGGGGTGGATAGTACTCAGGTCTCCAGGAAGTCTCAAGCCAACCTCACGCAGTACGATCATAGGAGCAGTGGCCGCCGCGCCGCCTTGATAGCGCTCTCAGATACGCATCGACCACGAGGTTGCTTCTACCCGAAATTACATTTCACTTGCCACGTTAAACTGGCTTCTCCCTACTTCCTAACATGTTTAAAGATCATATTTTTGCGTGCGCTCCGTAATTCTTTGTGGTGGATGATACGGGGTTACAAACTCGACGCTTGACTATCCTACTGCAAGTGGGTGTGTATGTAAAGTAAGTACCTCGTGGACAACACGAGTCTAACACGAGTACCGTACGTCTGATCGAATATTCCAACATTCATCTCATTGATTAAACCTTAATGCGCTGCATGCATGGGTTGACTAATACTCTGCGAGGGCTTCTCACTGCGCAGTAGATTGGCAATTACCCTACTCTCAGCATACACATCCGCGATGTCGAGCAGCCAGGCGCGAATCAACGCCCTGCTGAGGAAGTCACTTATTGGGGAACTTATTGATACCCAATTTTATCTGTTCTCCGCTCGATCAAAGCGTGGAGGCAACGCTACCAAGCTTCAAGCACTGTTTGTCAATGACGAGGCTCTCACCGCGAGCTCAGACTACTTTAGTAACTGTGAGTGATTTTACATGTCTGTCACCACTCAGTCAAGCTCAGCAGACAATCTTTCAGTACTTTCCGAAAAAACACTCGATGATCCTACCTTGGTTGAATTCCAAGACTATCACGCTTCTGAGGAAGGGATTTCTCTCAATGAATATGGTTATGAGTCCGATAGTGATCTCGATGAAGAGGAAGAGGAAAGAAACGAAATCGTACAAGACAGTAGGTGGCTTCACCCATCCTTGCAAGGGATCGCCTCATGTCGATCTTTTGAAGATGAAACGCTCGAACTTTGCGTGAATGTCTCTGCGGAACGGACGCCTCTAACGGCATCGATCAGGAATTTTGCTACCACAGGGGCACAACGTATTATTCCAAGCCGCAGACTATTGGTAACAGATACTGCATTCAACACGTGCGGTTTACTTGCCTGGCCCTCGGTTCTGTTTGCTTATTAACTTGACACAGATGGCAGGCTTTATTGTACTATCTGTACACTGATGAGATCGTTTTTGCACCTTTGCGATCACAAGCAAGTCAGACGGCGAAACATCGGAGCCTAGCTGAGCCCCCATCATGCTCGCCGAAGTCTATGTATCGCCTGGCATGCAAAGTGCGTTTCATGTAACCTTTGATGCTATCCGTGTGGACTGATACCTGGGATTGTACTAGATAAAGCAGGAAAAATTGCAGGACAAAGCGCTTGCCGCGATACGATCCAGTCTGACTGAGCACAATATCCTACAGGAACTCTCTTCGTCTCTGACATCCAGGTTAGTTCGTTATGCACGTTCTCTACAATTGGAATGCCGACCTGTCGTCTGAAGGTTTCCTGCCATTCTTGATATGGAAGTCGAGAGTTTATTCCAGCACATCGCCACTCCGACTGTCGTGAAAGACTTTCCGACACTTATTCAAAGGATCAATGGCGCTGACCTCCCGCATGGGGCCGACATCCTGACCAAACTCCACGATAGAATGCTAAGGAAACACTACCCTAGAATTTTCTCTCCTGCCCCTGATCCTCCTCCACCTCAGAAGCTGTATGTGCATACATGAATTGCTGCTTACTAAATCTAATTTCCATCTCCTAGTGGAGCCATCGTACCCTCGTTTGGTGGTAGTCCTTTTGGTCCTTTTGGTGGTGGTGGTGGTCCTGGTCCTGGTCCTTTTGGTCCTGGTCCTGGCGTTTTTGGTGGTGGTGGTGTTGCTTTTGGTGGTGGTGTTGCTTTTGGTGGTGGTGGTGCTTTTGGTGGTGGTGGTGGTGGTGCTTTTGGTGTTTCCTAGCCACGGCACCATAGTCCGAAAAGGCCGTTGTAGCCTGGTTGCAATACATGAATTCAGTGCATAATACATAATACATGTAGGCTCTTGTAGCACAGTAAGGAACTTGTTTTTGCCTGACGCCGAACATATCTTCGCACTAGCCTGGAGACCTATTACAGGCCCGAAGGCAAGGAGTTGGAATGGCAGCTAGATAACATAACACGTGCGAGATAAGTTGGTTTTATTGACTCTGATTATATGGTCTCCATAGAAAACTCTCCTTATAATCCACGCACCTGATGGATTCCCCGTCCACAGACATCCACCTCGCAGCAGCATCCGCACTTTCTTCGCGCGTAAAACCTGCTCCACAGACCTCTTCTATCCGCACGAAATTCTTTTACTCTCCTAGTGACGACGGAACAGACGAGAACCTTCTTATCCTTCTGCACGGGCTCGGTGAGCGCGGCGTCCGACCGGTTACCTAGAGCAACTAATTCGAACCAAGTCATCGATGAATAGGCGACACGAACCTCCCCTTCGCGCGCCTTGGGAGATCACTCAAGCTCCCGCAAACGGCCACCCTCGCACTCCGTGCACCCGATGTGTACGCATCTGTTCCATCTTTTTCATTGCATTCGTATCGGTTGAGAACGTACTAGTATCCCCTTTCTGTACGAACAGGCTTTTCAGTGGTATCCTTCATTCGACCAGCTCGGAGACCTCATCGAACGGCCAGACCCCAGTCCTGCACTCAATCTTTTCAAGGATGTCCTCGATCATCTAACGGGTGAATGTGGGTGGCCTCCACATCGCATCCACTTATTCGGATTCGCACAAGGCGGAAGTGTCGCAGCTGAAGCATGTCTGCAGTGGTGGCGTCGCGAGCTGGAACTCTCATCATTGCGCGTGACCGACAAAGAGACCCCCGTGCGGCCCTTAGGTTCACTCGTGACCATTTCTGGCCCGCTGCTCTCATATCCAACGCTGTCGAAACCGTGCGAGACGCCTGTTCTTGTATTTCACCGCCCGCATGAGCTCAAGAATGGAGCACTGGCTGCATTCAGGAAGGGTTTCTCTAGAGTAAAGGATGTGGAGCGTGCAGGTGAGGGTATGCCGCGCGCAAACTTAAGGGAGGAATGGCAGCCAATCATGGAGTTCTGGAGTGAGGTGCTCGGACGGCGCTCTGGGGACGGTCTATATGAAGTCACGACGGGAATGACTAGTTAAGAGCGAGAAATTTTCGTATATATACTGTTGTAAATAGTCCAAGACTCGCAGAGGGTATACATCATGATGGGCCATGGTACAGATACAACTATGTAATGAATACATTGTGATCCTCCATATATTGGTCGTATGCTGCATGAGCGTCATCAACGAGCTCGAGCAAAAGTTTCTTTTCCCGATCGTCCAGGTCGCTCGTCGAGCCGCCTCCCCACACGAAGTGTCTATTCTTCTTCTTGATATTCTCCACAACAAACTCAGACCAGGCATTCCATGCTCTTGGCTTGATGGGCACAATCTCCTGGAGGACCTGCTTGGGTGGCGTGCCAGACTCCCAACAGAGCGCTAGGCATGCCAAAACGGCAGCGGATGCTCTAGAACTGGCTTGGTAAATCTTCACCTCCGGAGAGTTCAGCAGGGTGATGAGGGCACTTGACTGCACATCATCTTCCTTTGCTGATAGATACAGGTTGCATGCCCCAGACACTAGGAGCGATAGCAGGAACATGAGTTGTCCCGGTAGCGACCCGAAAGGCATGAAGACGAGCTGTAGGGCAACTTGCAATAACGCCATGAACGCGCAGAGAAGGAGGGTGTAACCACCTCCTTTGAGCTTCAGCCGCAGTCTCCCCTTGGTTACAGCGTTTACGTCCTCCTCCTTGCCTCTCAAAATAATGATGCGGTTATCTGACAATAGCATGCCATCTCCGGGTGGGACACCATCTGCTGGTTTGAGCCGTTCAAGGGTGATCTTCCCAGTGCTCATAATGAATGAGGTGATTCCAGAGGAGACCATCCCAAGCAGAATCATCTTGAGGGACAACCAATCCTCAACACTCGCGCAGACGGCGCAAGCTACGATGCTAGTGGCGATAGGGATTATGGGCAAGGAGGAGTAACGGGAACTTCTCGGGGACAGCGTGTAATTTCCCGTCGGAACTTTCTTCTTGAAGTCCACGATCATCAACTCCATCGGCGTTGGGCTGACCCTCTGACTAACAACCACTGGATTACACTTCTTTCCCTTCCAGTTGCTGTTAACCAGCACGTGCGCAAGATGGCGAGTATGCTGCATGACCGTTCCTGACCGCGATGCAATGTATTTGGGTCCTTTCTTGCCATCAATGCCGAGAGCGAGCGAGAGTGTCTCGGAATACGATGAGATGGAACTCTGCAACAAAGTTCTAACCAGCTCCCATGCAATTGCGTGGCATCCAGGTGCGTTGTACCATCCATGCCACAGCCGACCATACAGTGGTTGTAACGCGAGCGCGGATACCGCTGCTTTGCCTCCGAAGAAAATTGCTATTCCAGATGCGATGTCTAGGTCAAAATGCGACGACGATAATCGAGAGGAAGCGAGGGCATTGGTGAGGAAACTGACAGGCGATCCGAGGGACATGATCTTCTTGTAGGAGGGGGAATGGTCAGCCTTCCCGCCTTTAAACATCCCATACTTAAGGACCCTGAGCAACCATCATAGCGGACACTCAGCACAGGTTTGATAGTAAGTTCACGGAACCTCAGCCTCGGAGGCCCCTCCAACCAAAATTTACCTGTGGGCCATAATTTATGCACCATGTAGTAGTTGGGCTAGTAGGGTCTGTCTCGAGACTCCCTCGGAAGCCTACAGCAAAGTCTTCGGCGTTAAGTAGGAACCACATGATATCAAGGATCCTGTGGCCAGTCCCTGTGATTTGTTTTCGGCGCGACCAATGACACTTGCCAAATTCTCTCCAAAGCAACCACTCTTGCTGTCTAAAATAACGGAATCCTTCATAAATTGAGGCACATGGGCTATGTATACCATACAAGTCTCACACTGGTTTGTGATAAGTACTGTGCCCTTAGTAACATAATTAGACTACAGACCACTAAAATAAAGAGTCTGACTCAGTCACAGCTACTCAGCTACAGTCAACGTTATGACATAGTCAACTTCAAGCATCACCTCAGAAGCGCGAGTTTGTCCCTTTCGTATGTCCACCTCTATTTGATTGTCTGAGATCGTCACAGTCATCAAATCAGCCCTGCGATTCTTGAGGGCACGTATGTCGATGTGGTAGTTTTGAATTATAGAACACACAGGACACCCAGTGCCACCTCCGAGCAGCTGCACAGCATGAGGGGCAGTGAAACGCCTCTGTGGATGTCTGCGGCTGTTAGGTCCGGGAGAAATAGGGGAGGGAGACAGCGAGCGAGGAACAGACGACGTAAGAATAGAAATGGGATCTACGTGGTTGTTAGATTGGGGGGAAGTGGGGGGTGACATAAATAGAGGGTGATCAGGGGCAGTTTGACGGCGAGACCGCGAAGTGTCGACATATTGGTGCAGGTTAGTATCCGTGAGGAGGTGTATCCAAGGACGGTGATGTTCGATCCCAATGAGAAGAACCGTCACTTCGCCATACGGGCCCTCCGAGTAAACGCAGCCACACTGCACATTATTTGAAAGCTCAATTCGAGTGTCGCTATCAAGAGCGCGGTAGCCACCCCCCTGACTCACGTCATGATGGCCTCCCGGGTCAGGGCATATATAGTAGCCGCAGCGATCCCAAACGAGATCTGTGGACCGCAAAGTGAAGAACTGTCGTCGATGAATGGTTGCTGGTGTGTGATGGTCAACCACAATACGTATTTTACGCGGGGCAAGGCCTTGGAGATCTCCGGACTCGAGATCTCGAAGCTTCGTGGGCGAAGTCCGAAGAAAATCATCGGAACCAGGTCTTTCTTTCAAGTAGATCCCGTAGGGAAACTCCTGATCTCCTCTTTTGCATCTCAGGACGGCGAGCCACGCGTCTCCATCCCGCTTCATGGGAAGAGTGATATGGATGCCATCGTTCAAAATGGAGTAGCCACGCGGTAGATCACGGAGGGAGCTGCGACTTCCTGCGATGCGAAACAGACTGTTGACAAAATCGGAATGATTGATATTGACGACCGGATAGGGAGAAGCCGAGAAAACATCTGGCGCAGATGCCAACAATCCGCGATTTCTGACAGAGTGGGGATGATCCAACGAGTCGCGCCAGGCGAAAATAGTTTGATCATCCGATGATTTCATGATTTCGAGCTGCAGGCGCCTGAAAGCTTTCTCTCCTTCTCCATAAATGATGGGCATGTGGATGTCAAACAACCCCATCAGTGAATACGCTCTGTCCTCTATTTTCTGCGTCTCTCGTCCTGCAGCCCATGACATCTTCTCAGCGATGCTGGGGGTGCATGGATTACCCAACAGAATATCTCGGCGGATGTGGGTGATTTTATGCAGAATAGACGCGAACGTCGCCTTGCTCCCGATCTTGATCCAGTCCTTGTCAAAAAAATAGACATTATCGGGAGCGATCAGCTCTTGTAAGGTCCATCCTCTTCGGAACCAGCTAGCTTTTTCGAGAGCAGCTTTTGGGTTGTCCATAACGGATTCGCTATCAACATCGTGCAAGTAAACGTAGCACACAGCGGAGTCCTTGTACCATGCGTGCATGGAATTGATCGCCTCTGATAACTCGGCACTGCTGGTTTTGTCGATGCAGCAGGTGTCAATCCAAATGTACTCAAGACCATCCTTAGAAGCCTGGTCACACGCTCCTCTGAGTTTTATGAAGCCTTTTTTGTCGAGGACGTTGGCAGGCAAAGTGGGCCCCTTGAAGTAAATCGATGGTCAATGCTAGCAGAAGCTTGAACAAAATCACATACGGCATGATTATCGTGTGGGCCTTCACTGTGAGGAACTGGCGTGTACTGCAAATCTTGGAAGGAAACTTCTTCGCTGTCCGCAAGCCACCGGTGAGATAAGATGGCGTAAGGTTGCACATCTGCTGGTATCTCTAATGTTAATTTCTTGGTATGTAGCAGCCGCATTGATTTCTCGCCCTACGGTGTGCTCAGTCCTAGAACCCTGCCTTGGATTTGCAGTCAAAGGGGAAACTCACCACCAGGCGGATGATGGAGCGTTGTTGACGAAGGGTACGAAGGAAGACCAGTATGGACAGTCCCTACTAAAGATAATTTCTCAGCGTCTACTTATGACACGAGATAACAACAAATCGATCAATAAGGTCACGGCACTCAACCTTAAAAGCAGTGTCCTCAGGCTCGGATGCAGTGATGATTTTTCTGAAGTACGGCAAGATCTAGAACATTGTTATCATCGTTATGAAAGCGGTGTGAAACAAGGTCTGGCGTCGCCGCAAAGACGGACGAGTGTGAGTTTGCAAGTGTATAGAGTGAAGAATATATTCCAGCGGTCCGCAAATGTCAACTACTTACCTGGCTTTCCTTGATTGATGCACCGATGTGTCAAACAAGACGACGGCATGGAATATTTCCGTTCTTCTCCAAGCACTCGTACATGGACGATAACACGGGGTTATGTCAGCTTTGCGAGGATTTCGTCAACAAGTATATACGTACCACCAAAGGACAACAAACCTAGATTCAAAACAAAAAGTAGGTACCAACAGAGACACAGCGTCAGGGTCTTCGTCGCTGAGTCGCACCACGTACGTAGTTGGCACCAAGTAGTGGCTTGTAGTTTGTTCTATAAAGAGGTTCATTAGATTTATTCAAGTCGAGGGTCGCCGAACTTGCCATAAGACCAGACCCGAACAACCAGAGACCTTCGGGCCTCTACATAGTAAATTGGGGGACAACGAGTTAGATTTGTTAGGACAACAGCCACCTGGTCCGCTTCATCGCCGGCATCGCGAATTCATCCAGATTCGTCGATTGTTGGAGTGCACAGATATACTTATAGCAGTGCAACTCCCGAACGGGTGGTTACTAAAGCTTAAAGTACTAACTGTGCAAGCATCGAATTCAACCTCGAACAGGCTCATTGAATGCGGTCTAGTGCGGTCTGCGCTTCAAGCTTCAAGCCTGTGAGGCGCCACTTGGCATCGCGAAAAAAACGCCAGTGTCAAGCCTTACATAAGTAAAGATACTTGCTTGGTACAGGACCCCTGAATGTAACGGAATTCTATCAGACAGACACCGCATGGCCAAAGTTTCAATTATGTAAACAGCGCTGACGAAATTGGATCACCTAACATAGCTCCCTGACGGCTTCCAACATTTCTGCTCTTGTTCGTGCATATGGATCTGTCTCTTCCGGCGAGGGTAACTCGATGTGTGTGTCGACCCATGCGAGCCCCCAAGCGCCATTGCCTGCCTTCGTTCCCCGAAGCATCTTCCGTTGTCCAATCTGCTCCCAGCGGCAGCGGGTAGGCTGCGTGTCGGCGCGATCTAGAGAAGAATAAGAAAATAAGACAACAGTAATGGAAAATAGTAATAGAGAAATATACATACAATGCACCAGTCCCGTGTGCGGCTCATACACGCCAAGCGGATACTGGGACTCCTCCACTCTCGCCCTCTTCATCTCCGCACCCTCCAGCTCCTCAGTTGCCCCTCGCTTCTCCTCTCCTTCACCCATTTGCACGTCCTTCCCCTTCCCTTTCCCCTTTCCCTTCCCCTTCCCTTTGTTTACTCCATCACCAAGGATCCCCCCACACGCAACTCTCGCTTGCTGCCTCATCCGCGTCCACTCCTCACCAGCATCTCCGACGCGCCGTGCGGCCTCCGACATCCAGTTCTCTTCCGTGAGCCCCTCTCTTGACAGTAGCGATTTGCGCACTGCACTGTGTGGCCCATCACTAAACGGTCCCCAACCAGTGCTCCCAAAAATGGTTGTAGGCCCTCCCGCTCGATATATACCCGAGGATGTCGAGGTGGTGAGCTGCGGGCCTGAAGGTGCGGACTGAGATGAAGCACCCAGGGGGTCGGGGAGCTCGCCGACGAGGTCGCCTGGCTTGAGTCCTTTTTCTGTGATCTCAGCAAGAAATTTCAATTCGTAGTAGTCGTCTGTAACCCATCGGCCGTCTGTAGACCGAGAAGTATCATTCTTGGTTTATTTCAAAGGAAGAGTAGGAGCGTACCCAGAATCATCTTTGCACCATGAAGCTTATATGCACTACGTGCGGTGACAAGGGTGACACTACGCGTTTTCAGGTGCGCGCCGAGCTTCCCTGCGGAGATGAGAAACTCCTTTTCGGGCTGCGTGGCGGAGAGCTTGAGCGCGAGTGGATTGCGCCGGAAGAAGTACAGCGAATCACGAAACCCTGACGCACGCGCGGCGTCGATTGCGAGCATGTACAGCCGGCTTGGGTGCCGTTGGGGTAGTACAAAAGTATGACATTTGAACTTTCGACCTGGATTGTCCATGTCGCAGGTTTAACAAGAATCCGCAGGATTGAGAAATCATGAGATGCTATGAGACTAAGCATGTAGGAGATTGGTGCGCACCTCCAAGCAAATTGCCATCCAGATCAACCTTCTCGTCCCCTTTCTCGTCTGGGTCTGTGACGAACTCGTCACCGTCAATAAAGTATACCTTCCCCCCAACTCGCATGAATGGTCGACCATCCTGCTCCCCCTGCTCTGCTTCAGCTTCGTCAACATCTTCGCCGTCGCGCTTTGGTAGCCGGATAGTCAAAGCCCCACGGCCCCGCCCTCGTCCTCGGCCCCTTCCTCTCCCGCGTCCTCTGGGGCGGCTGGGACCAGTGGGGGCGGCACCGCGACCTCTTCCACGTGGGCGTCCCCGAGGTCGGGGGAACGGTCGTGGCTCACCACCTTCAATCGTAGGCTCATCCGCTCCACTGCCTTCACCCTCGACATCGCCGTCGCCCTCACCATCAACGCCACCTTCTTCAGGCTCCTCGTCGCCAGGCTCGTCTTCGTCAAGTACACCCTCTGAATCCTCTCTCTTGGTCTGCAGTTCGCCTTCTTCGATGGAGGAGTCTTCGTCATCTTCGTCTACGACAGACGGCGTTGCTGGCGTTTGCGCGAGGCGCGGTTTAAGAATGATCTTGGGAGTGGACGTGGATGCCGCTGTGTTGGCACGTTTCATTGTCAATTGAAGGGCTGGTCTTTGAGGAGTCAAGGTACTCTGAGTGATGATAGGAGAGATAATAGATCGACCTAGTTGGCAGACGCGTTCAGATGATAGTTTGAAATCCTAAGATGGTAGTTGCCCAAGACGCGTCGCATATAATTGGACCGACTCGCAAGCTATTCTAATTCGCTTGACAGCGATCTGCCACTCCAACAAGGCGCTTCTTTGCAAGGAACGTCATTCCAAACAATGTGACATATAACAAGAGAATATCAAACGAATGGGAGAAAGCGATGTTCGATTCATTTGGTCAACAGTACATTTTACGACCTAACAGCACCCCCAGCAGCATGTCCAGCTGAGAAGAATCCGTCTCACTCCAACATTGATTGGCGCAGGGATGAAGGAGAACGGCGCGAAACCTGCCCGGTGTCAGCGCACCGCAGATTTGGTTGAGGCCTTAGCGGCACAGGCTCACTCTGCTTAGTCGTTTACTCTGTTAATATTTGGTCTGATCAGAGCACAGCGGAAATGATATAGAATGAATACGAACTGGAACGGGCTCTCATCTTTCTGCGTTTGCGTCTGAGTCTACGGGAACGCTTTTTCTTCCACTTGTCTCTCATTCTGGTGGTGCCCGAAAGTTAAATTGAGCAGTAGCAACAATAACTAGATTGGAACATACCTGTTTGACGATGGAAGTGAGTGAGGAGAACACTTGGGAGCGTGGGGTACTATCGTGTGGGGCTTGATGGTACTATACAGCTGCTTATGCAAAGTATTCCCACGACTACCCTGCACGTCGGTTACTCTGATCGTCGCCACTCAGACTCCGATCCACGGTCGGGCCACTTGCCCGCAAGAGGATCGCGACTGAAATAATGAGAGCGAGATCAGTCGGTTTGAATGAAAGGAAGCAGAGTCATTGGACTGAGGTAAGGAACGACTATCTTCATTCGTCCATGTCTCTCTAGGGGAGACTAGGACTAGGGATCATGCGGACGGGCTGCGCATCAGGCTCAGCATGAGAGAATGAAATCAGCCTGATTCAAATATCTGATATCAACTTCATGAAGATCATTTCCAGAAGAGCCAATAATATAAGAGACTATGCAGACGAAGGGAGACACAGAATATAATTACAATAGTTGGAACAGCAAGTGACAGTAGATGCAACGAGCGAGTGTTAACGTTAAATATGTAAAATTACACACAACCATTCTCTACGAACAATATGGCATTCAGGCATTAGGTACCCTTTCCACAGATTCCGCCTTGCATGTCAGTGGTCGGTCTGCATTCCCTATTGCATAGACTGGGGTGCCGTCATTGGTCGTAGCTCGCATATATGGACCTCCAAAGACCGCAGTGTCCCTTGTTCCATCTCACCGATTTTCCCTCCGGGGATTGTCGAGAGGTAAGTCATTTTTCTATTGATTACAATGCGAATAAGCACCATGTAGAAGGTAATCGACATAATCGGCATGGCCTAGTTGATCGAAGATCAGTTTTTTTTCGGTGGTAGGTGTTAACAGCGGAATTACCATGTCCAGCAAAATAAGCTCTCCATTATTCGAGCAAAGGAAGCAAATTAGTAAGGTGATGAGCACAGCAGAATACAAAACAGCGGCATCGATAAGCACGCGCACTATCGGCATCATAGTGCTCTTCATGGCGTGAACGGTAGAGATATCGTGTTGAATCATCCAGATGCGATATGCCAGTAATCCTGGACGCATTCAGGCCTCGACATTGCGCTCACGGCGACATGCTCACCTGAACTCGATAAATTAGTCGCAAGAGTCAAGGGGAAGAACGCAGTAATCCATTGTGCAAGCGCTTTGGCGAAGATGTCTTCAGAACCACTGGTCTGCGAAATGCTGTAATTTGCAAAAACACCCGTCACTTAGAGGCAGCGTCAGAGTACACGACTTCCTGGGCATGATTGAGACCTGACCTGCAACGCCGCACCAAAGCACGCTTGGTACGACGATAACCCAGATTGAATGCCAAACAACATAGCAACGATAAATCTTTCAAGACTTCTATAAGCGCAGAGGGATTTAAGGCGTAAAGTGTGAACTCACCAGCACCCCATCAGCAAGTAGAGTTTGCAAGAGGTATAACGCATGCTTGGTCGCATATGTTTTTAGGGTAAAGTCTCCGAAATACGCGGCTGGTCCGCTTGGGAACGTGTCGCGATACTTCACTAGTCCATCTTCAGCACGAATAATATCCACGACGATGTGCTTAAGAGACATCAGCAGATGCTATCAGATGTAAGAGGCATGAGCTAACCGCGGTACTCATCACAAATAACAGGATGGCCACCACAGTGATTGGGCGATTAACGTCCCGCAATCGACATTTGTAGGTCAAAGCCCAGATGGTGCACATAAACATGAGGATCGAGAAGCCTGGGGAACCCTAGCTCTGTGGGCATGGAGCAGACGAACTCAGTGTGATACTCACCATATAGAATGCCTTCCAACGACGTTGACATTACATTGGCGGCATCCAACGACATGCCACTTGAAGTCATGATATCTGGGAGATCAGTGCTGAGGTGTGAGCATCTCCAAAAGTATCATGTAAGTATCATTATATAGAAACGGCTTGGATCATCGTACAAGGAATTGCACCGAGCTATCCTCCCACACGGTGGTACTTTGTGCTATGTAGATCTCATCGCGGGACATTGACATATCGTGATGCTGTCATGGGCGGGCTGATGGCGGATGAAGAGTGCAATTATGACATGTTATCATATACGGTTTAAGAGACTTATCTCTGTTTCTTCGGGCTCTGAAATGGACCCAGACTGCCCTTCTGGCATGAATCAATCAAAATTGTACTTTTATAGTCACCTCCGCCCGTCCGAAGTTGGCAAGTGAATAATAAATAAGTTGCGTCGAGAAGCAGTTCTCTGGAAGATGGGTCGGACTCGCAAGGACTCCGCTCCTTGAGACCACCACAGACCAAATGTTGTACATACCCTTTGATAAGTTATCCTTGCTTGCAAGGTCATAGTTCTAGTTGTGTGCCACCCCAAACGAATGCACTCGCGTAATTGAGCAACCTGCTGTCATTGTTATTTGCCATGTGTGTCTTCAAATCAGAATAGCATCACGCACCATGCATTTGATATTCAAGGGCACGTACTTATACAGCAAGCAACTGAGCTCAGCGCTCAGCGCTCAGGCCCCGGGCCGATACTGATCAGCGGTATGAAGATCTTTTTAGTAGATGGTGAAAGTTTCGCTCGGTCGAATCCCACTCCAGCCACTTCTGCTGCCTTGAAGCGGCTTGGAAAGCTTAAAGATAAACAGACAAATCAGCCATTGTAACCGTGCTAACTCAAGTAGAAAGCATATCGCACACATTTCAACTGTAGACCTTGAAAGAAGGAAGCTTGATCAAGCAGTCCGAATTCGCTGTATCGGCAATTACCGCATATTCTCATCGGACTTTGACGCTGATTGACCGCGGTCAATCGTCGGAAGAGCAAATATCGAGATTCAGCCACAATCACCGATTTCCGGATCCACAAATCGTCGGAATGAGTCTTTATCCGACGCTTTTCGATGGCAAAAATATGAAAGTGATTTCCTACATAATACTACTGAATGCTCACCCTGCAACAATCTGAACCCTGTCAGCCTACGAGCATCTACGTATACACGAGTGCTCCAAAGCTGCTTCAACACGCATTTCCAAAGCCGGATGCGACACGGTCACGGTGCCAAGCCAGAACACCCCGTGTGCGGTAGGGACGCAATTACTAATAGGGCTGCACTGACGAACATATGCGCCCTAGTACGGTGTATAAAATCATTAGATGAAAAGCACTCCATCATCTAAAGGTGTGAACGTACCAATAGATCCAGAAATCAGGGCAGAGGAGTTGGGTGTCCTCACGACATCGAACTTCTGGCTTCCGTCCATCATTTGTAGCTCAGCAGGTGTCAGTAGGTGATAGACGAGGAGTCTCTCTCACTCTAACTAAACCAACCGCTCGGGCACGACGGGCAGTGCAGGGCTGTGATAGAAGGAGCATCAACTATGCACTAGCAGCGCAGCTCGTCGTATCGTCTGAGAATTCATGCTGACATTTCCAATGTGAGCTCTTGTGATCAGTAGTACCGGGAGACTCACCTGATACCACCTGATGATCAAGGGTTACGTCGTCGTCGTTAATGTTGTCGAGGTCGGCGGTGGTATCAATTCGAGAGCAAGGCGGTCAGGGTTTAGGGTTTCGGGGACTTCAAACATAATTCGTGCATCGAAAACCAAGAGAAATTGCGTCTGCTGTAAGGTTCGATTGTGGATTAATGGGGGGTAAGAGGCACACTTTTTCCGGGGTGATTTACGAATTCTCACTCATTCTCGCTGGGGACTATTTGAGCTCAGAGATCTGCTCAGTGCTCATTCATACTTGGCGGTTGAGCAGACGCCACCCGACATAATCTCCGCTACTAGCCAGACCTATAGAAGAAGAAAGAAAGTCGTTCTTCTATTGGAATTCTCATAGAACAGGTTGGTGGTTTCAGTGATCCCATAATCGTTGGATTCTTGTGAGTACATACTGAAATTTCAATAGAAGGTCTCTAAGACAGCGAGTCACTGGATTTTTATGCCTCTACTATCCACGGTATTTAGCAATCTCAATTACACGAGAATTGTCAATGATGTTGGCTGCATGAGCTTTGGCTATGGCACGAGCATTGGCGACTCGGATCTGGGCTGCACGAGCACATTGAATCATAAGCACGAATGAGTTTGTTATTTGTAACAAAAGTGTCACGTGCACATCGTTTTTCCAGGAGCTGTGGCATACCCTCTGAGCAGACACCACCCGACATGCTCCGGGTATATGCATCAACCAACGCAGCTAAACGGTTCGCTCTGCGCATAGCTACACGTCCTTCCAGCTCTCTACCATGTACAAGGTCATTCACTTCCATCCGTATCCCCCCAGCACGCACTTCTTGGCGAACCGCGTCTCTAACCAACCACACGCATACTCTCCTCGCGCGTTACTCTTCTTCCAGTTCAGCAACATCCGACCCATCTCGCCCTGACCTTTTCTACCACCTCGTTTCGCTCCCAACGTCCGGTCCAGCCTATGCACTTTCCTTCCTCACTCAACCACCCCCAACCCCCGATTCGTGCTCGGTAATTGGATGGCTGCCCGCAGAGACTACAGGCGAAGGTGATGCAGAAGCAGGGCTAAATGATTTCGTAGAGAACCGTACGTCACTCCAGTGAATTATCACCCACGTACCCACCGACCGTCCGCACATAGCCAAGTTCCGCGCAATCATGCACGAGGCAATCCAAACCAGCCTGCGAGAACAAGTAGATGACATCTGGACAAACGGCGCATTGCAGCTACAACAAGGCTGGATGCATATACACGGTATGTTGTGTCTCCAAATTCCCTTACCATTCGGCTAGAACCAAGCACTATGACGCACAGACAGCCGCAACCTTCCAGCGCTAGGCAGAATAGGCGACCCTGATGATATAATCGCCTCCGTGTTAGTGCAGGATAGCAAAGTGAGCTTTTGATACATACGTTCTACTGAGTGTAGCTCATCAGGACTTTGGAAGATTCTTCCCGAGACGTATCAGCCGATGCCATCCTATCGCATTTGCACTTCTGATGGCCCAACCCTTCTTACAGAAGGTCTTGCAGCTCAGTTGAAGTCAGTGCTAGAAGATGCCATCGCACGGGAAGCCGCCCAGTGATATTCCTTATGGTCGCATCGTCGTCCCTACCACCACGGGCACCCTCACTTTAAAACCATTGCTCGCCCGATAGTCACCAGTCATTGAATTCACAACCAACTACTACTTATTACTCACATTATTTCCACGCCTCACTCGACATCGCATATATCATACCATGCTTGCATCACCGCATCACCACACCCATCTCAGTCAATCCTCACGTCTTGCAGTTCGGAAGTGAAAAATTACGCATCCATTCGCAAGTTTAATACAACGTGAGTCCAGCTCCAGAGAAGCCATACGGTGAGATCATAAGACATGCAACATAAACCAAGGCATAGCACGAACGCAAGAAATAAAAGCAGATGCAAGCAGTAGATATGGGAGAGATAAATGAAGAGCGAGATAAAGATAAAGAGCCACGAACAAGTCGACTCGTAAGGTAGTCGTTAGATGTCATCAAGATAGTCGTAAGATATGGTGCGTAGAATATGGTTCGCCTGGGCTTTATTTTGGGATGAAGCGATGAGTCTTTACCGGTATGAGCCGCGGGGCGAGCGAGGTCCGAAGAGACCTGGGCTGCCTTGGTCAGGCACAATCAGGTTAGGCTCAATCGACGGCGGCGTGGGTGCCATAGCAGGGTTTGCTAGTATCCACAGCGTCAATTCGACCCCTTAGACGATACAATGAAACTCGACACTCACGTTGCCAGGTGACCCAAGAATGTACAGGCTGCCTAATAGGTGCAGGAGCAGGCTCAGGGGCTGGTGGTTGGTCGGGACGCCGCTTGCGCATGCGCCTCGTGCTGGGCGGGATTGTGCGCCACGCTGGACGAGAAGGCATAGGATCTTCAGGAGGCGCGGGAGGTGCCTCGGGCGGTGGAGGCGCATCGGGCCCACCAGGACCAGGCATTGGCGGTTTCCTGTCAAATAAAGATGAGAACGGCCGAAGTTGATCGTCAAGGTGTCTTACCATTCAGGATCAAACTCCCCTCCTGGACCGTATTTGGCTCTCATCGTCATCAAATATCCAAGCTCACTAGAAGAAATTGGTGTTCAGATACATGAACGACGAGTTCAAGCACAAACTCACTATTGGATGTTACGGCGTTCTTCACGAAGCTTGCCAACTTCCCCAAGGAGCATCCGAACTTCAGTCGCAAGTGCTTTGCTAAATTCATCAAGATACTAGACGCAGTCTCGTATAAGCAAAAATTTAACAAACACGATTCACAGGCACTTACCACTTGTACATTGAATGGAACTTGCTCTCGGGCAGTAGCACGGACAGCTTCGAGGGTATCTTGATGCCGTTGTTCGCCTTCAACCCGCCAGTCTGTAAAAAGAAATAGAATCAACAAAGCACAACTCAAAGACACGCCCAGACACATACGTTCAGAGAGAATGTGGAGTGCCTCCCGCATTTCGATGTTTTGCTGGGTGAGCTGATCGATGACCGCTTGAATGTCCGGCTTGCCCTCTTCCTGAAGCCTCCGCTCTTCCTCTTGAATTCGATCAGCCTCGCGGTCTTGAATGAGCCTGGAGACCATATCCTTCAGTTCACGGAATTGCCCATCTTTCTCAGCACGCCTGCCCTGCTTCTCATCCCATCGTTGATCCATAAGCTCCCTCTTCCTGGTACACTCATCGCGTTGTTCCGAAACCAATTGTGTGATATCGCCCAATTGTGCGCGCATGGCCTCGTCACGTTCATTGGCAGCTCCCCGTTCCTCGTTCTCGGTCTGTCGGAGCTGCCTTTCACCGTCAAGCTCCCCACGAACACGTGCAAGCTCTTCTTCCAGGTCTTGGACCCTTCGTTCACGATCTTCCTCCATGCGAGCACGCTCGGCTGCAAATTCAGCATGTTCCCGCTCCCTCTCGGCAGCAATAGCTTCTCTTTCGCGATCAAACTGCTCGCGCTCAAGTCGAACCGTCTCCAGAATTTCAGAGGCATGGCGAGAAGCCGCCTCGTGAGAAGCAGCATGAATCGATTCGATGATGGAAACATTGTCTGGGTCACCAGATCCGGGAGGACGGACCGGCAGAGGAGGTACACTGTGCGCCCTCTCCTCCAGCTGAGCGAATAGCGCATCGCTGCGCTCTCTTGCCTCGGCCTCACGACGATCCTCGTTGTGGACAAAGACTTGCTCTCGTGCGTCTTCATTTTCTCGGAACTCTGCTTCACGACGGTTTTCAGCTTCATGAGCATCGTGAACAACTTGGGTGAGTTCATGTTCTGCTTCGTCTAGTCGTTGGTGCCGCTGATGAAGGGCGTCATCAAACTCGGTAGTCGCTGGGTCAAAGTGCACATGAGTAGGAGTATGAGGCGGGGGGACATGGACTATCTGGCTCGGTGAGCGACCTTCATCGTCCTCCTCCCGTATAGCGGCTGGCACACCTGCGCGTGATCCCGCGCGCGATGGAACTTGCGAAGCACCACGACGTCCGTACGGGTCAGCTTGATCATCTACTGTGGGAAGGGCTCGACGGGCTCGTCCATCATCGTCAGGCGATCGACGGTATGAGTGTCCAGCATCGTCTTCCCTCATAGAAGGTGTCTGACGGTATGAGCGTCCAGCATCGTCTTCGGGCGATTGACGGTGTGTGTGTCCAGCGTCGTCTTCCCTCATAGAAGGTGTCTGACGGTATGAACGTCCAGCATCGTCTTCGGGCGATCGACGGCGTGAGTGTCCATCGTCATCAGGCGTTCGGCGGTGTGAGTGTCCCGCATTGTCTTCCCTCATGGAAGGTGTCCGACGGTGTGACCGCTCAGGATCGTCATCAGGCGTTCGACGGCGTGAGTGTCCAGCATCGTCTTCCCTCATGGAAGGTGTCCGACGGTGTGACCGCTCAGGATCGTCATCAGGCGTTCGACGGCGTGAGGGTCCAGCATCGTCTTCCCTCATGGAAGGTGTCCGACGGTGTGACCGCTCAGGATCGTCATCAGGCGTTCGACGGCGTGAGTGTCCAGCATCGTCTTCCCTTGCGGAAGGTGCCCGATGGTACGACCGTCCAGCTTCCGATGGTAGAGTTGGAATATACACATCCCCAGGGCCGTGAAGCAGTTGATGTTGTAGCCGAGAGGCGGGGCTCATTGGATGTGGTTCTGGAAGGTTTATCAGAGAAAGCCTATGCACATAGTAGCCCACTTACCTGTGCGATGTGTTCCTGCTGGAGTTATGATAACTGGTCGGCCGTGTGATTCAGGGTGGGGTCGATCTGGCTGATCAAGCCTGATGATAGTTGGCTGACTGGGCGACCGCGGAGCATCCTCAAACTGGTGAGAACCAGGGATACCATGACTAGGTGAGCGATGGCCATGACTAGGTGTGCGATGGCCATGACTAGGCGTACGATGGCCATGACTGGGTACATCCTCTTCCGCAAATTCAGTTGGAGTTCTATGAGTTGGAGTTCTGTGAGAGGGAGTTCTGTAAGAGGGAGTTGCGTGAGAGGGTCCAGGTCGTGACAGATCATCCTCGTCATAACTGGGACTTCTGCGGTGGGGGACGTCTTCTTCATCTCTTGGACGTCTGCGACGAGGAGTGTCGTCTTCATCTCTTGGACGTCTGCGATGAGGAGCGTCTTCTTCATCTGTCGGACGTCTGCGATGGCTGCGCCCGTGTCCTGGGTCTCCTTCCGTACGTGTGGGAGAGGGTGAACGGCGGCGACGGCGCCGGTCATCACCCCTATGCCCCCGTGGTGATGGCGACCGCGAGTATGAGTCATCATATGGCCGTCTGCGCCCATAGCGGTCCTCGGGAGAATAGTCACCATGATAACGGCGACGGTGGCGACGTTCAGGTGAGTAGGATCGACTTCGTCGACGATCATATCCATGCCTTGGGTAATAATCAGGAGAGTCAGGACGTCGATGAAGTCTTCGTCGATAATGAGGATCGTCGTACGAAGGGGATCTGCCGTGGTAGGGTCGATGAGGTGATCGTGAATGCGAACGCGAAACGTGTCCCTGGGTACCGGGCACCACGATTACTTGCTCGCCACCAGATGGAGAAACACCAATAGGAATTGGATGGCGGGTGGGAGATCTGTCAACATATTCAATATGAGACGGTGATGGCAATATGATAGGGGGAGGTGTATGGTGCCGAGGGCTTCCTGGTACAAGCATTAATGGCGAATCCCTCCTTGATCTTCTGGAACCGGAACCGGAACTGGACCTGGACCTGGAACTGGAGCGCCGCACAACTATCCCTGGCCCCTGGGGAGGTGGGTGAATTATCAAGGGTGGTACGGAACCGGCCCCTGGCATTACCATGCCTGGCGGTGGCTGCCCAACTGGCATCATCATACCTGGTGGCGGTTGTCCAGCGCCTCCATACTGCGGGGCCTGCATTGGCACAGGCTGATCTGCCATACCGACTTGAGGAGGGAATGGACCCTGTTGTGGCGGCATGTTGATGTTGATATGTTGAGGCTGAGGGCTTCCATGGTATGCAGGCTCCCCGGAATGCACGACGGCCGGGATATCTGCTTGATGACTTGGCGCCATGTGCACCACACCATCTGAAGGGTGATGTACATGGTGTGAGTGAGGGTGCGCATAGGTCTGTTGGGTAGCCGAGCTGGCATCGCTTTCCCCACCATCGCCGTGTCGAGCATCACCATGACTGTGTGGAGCATCACTGTGTTGAATTACTATTGTGGGAGCTTCAACCACGACTTGCCTCACGGACTCATCGCTAGACCCCGAGGGGGGTCTTGTAGGAATGATTCTTTCATCTTCATCGTGAGGGCGGTCCTCATACTGAGCGGGGCGTTGTTGATATTCGCCGTAACCACCCGGGGGGATTACTGGACCTTGCGCACCTGCAGGGTAAGGGTAAGGTTGTGGCATATCTTGGGGCCTGCGCCATTGAGGTTCATCGGGTATGAAAGGACTATATTGGCCTGGTTGAGGAGAACCTTCATAGGTGGGAATGACAGGAGGTTCTAGTGGCCCCTGAGGCACGAATCCAAGAGGATGTCCGGGGCCAAGAACAGGTGGAGGGACGACAGGTCCACCAGGGATCACCCCATAGGGTATAGCTACTTGAGGTTGTGGCATTTGCATAGCTAGCACGGCCAAGTCAGCATCTGGAAACCAGCAACAGCATCTACTCACTTGGGTGCATACCTGGTTGGACGCCGGGTTGCATCCCTAATCCCAATCGTGCAAGGTCATTTCTGAGCTCATCGACACGAGCGGTTACCCCCCGTAATTCTGCTTGACGGTCCTGGACGTCCCTTTCGAGCCATTCATTCAGGCCTCTCATATACCTCATCAGTTCTCGTTGTTGGTCCACTGTCGCAAGTTGCGCGAGACGATGTTCCTAACGCAAAACAAAAATTAGCATCTCGACAGCATCTCAATAGTGTGACTTACGCGAAGAATGTTCATCAATGTGTCAAAGAGTGGCAGCTGCACTACGGTCTGCAAGAGAGCAATTAGGACCTCAGAAATCATTTCCATGGATTTACTTACTGGTCCCGGAGGCATTGGCACGTATTGGCGACCACCTTGTTGGCCAGGGATAACAGGCGGAGGAGGCACACCCTACAGAATTACGGAGGTTAAATCTTGCGATCACAGCTGCGAAGGACATACCAAGCCTCCTGCTCTAGGGGGACGGTACCAACTTTGAGGGTCGCGAGTGTCGTCATTGGGTTCGAGGTCAGCTGGTGCGCTCGGAGGTCTTGGATGGTAGTTAATCTAAACAGGAGCTTAGCATATTTATTGATTTCAACAACAGTGCTTACAGGCTCAGGAGGAGGAATATTGGTAGGCCGGCGTGCAGGATCAGGATAAACCATTCCGGGTGGTGGAGCTGGGGTCCCAGCTGGCGGTTGAGGACGCGACCCAGGCGCAGGGGGAAAGTCAGGCTCTTCCACAGGTGCAGCGCCAGCTGGGGGGCGAAACGGTGGACGGGGACGACGGACACGAATGCGATCGATAGGTTCGTGTTGAGTCTCGGGCGTAAACACCACCGGCTCTGTGCGAATGGGGAATGTCGCAGGTCGCGCTATGGGACTGGTACTTCTTGACCTTGGAGGACGCGCTGCAGGTTGGTAGGCGAAGGGAATCAACGCCGGAGGGGGTTGAACGCCTATAGGCACTTGAGATGGAGGTGCCTGCAATAACGCAAGCAGCTCATCGTCGAGATTTCCACGAGCTCTGCGTGGCTGGGGTTGCGCAAGAGGGACGCGGTCCCTCAGGAGTCGCGTCCATTCCTGCCAGCGCAACTGGAAATCCTCTGCATCTGCATCAGTACCAACCTCAGAAATAGACTCTGACGGCGGCTGGATGGGGACTGGTCGTTCAGTCTCGACCTGTCTATGGATGAGCTGACGCAAAAGAACTTCGATGGCTTGAAGCCTCTCATTGAACTCCGTAGTGTCCAGAGGACCTGCGCGTGTCTCACGCAATTCGTCTAGCATATGGTTCGTTGAAACCTGGCCCTCCCAAAGCGCGGTCGTTTGCTCCCTCAATGATGTCAACATGTCTCTCAGCGTCTCAATCGTAATGCTATCGCGCTGTCGTACAGTGGCAGCCGACGCTGTCGAAGGTGTAGGTGATGAAGGTGGAGGTGTCGGCGATGACGAAGACGTTGCCGACAAGCTGGGACCAGGGGACGGTTCGCTGGAAGAAATTGCGGATGGTGTGATCGATGACGAAGATGAGGACGACGAAGAGGGCCAAGATGGTTCCCTAGAGATCGAACGCGACCGCTCCATGGTCTCCACTTCCAACTCCGTCTCCAACAAACTCAAGTCATCGTCCGAGTGATGCGATGACAAGAACGACATGCCTGAGTTGAGCGAACTTGGGGAGGAGGGGTGCACAGGGGGTGGGGACATCTCGACAAGGGTGATACCCAGCCTCTGCGGCCTCGGGCCAGCTACTCTGGGCGTCGAGGGCACACTGCTGCCCCCAACAGACATATCTCTGGTTGGCACGGGTGGCGATCTCCCCGCGACGAGCGTCGTACGGACGTACTCCGACAAATCATACAGTTCGTCCCGGATAGCACGCACATTCTCTGATATTTCCTGCGTTTCTTGCCCGCGGAACTGGTCGATCTCATGGATGTGGTGAAGAAGACGGTCAATGTCGTGCGTGATGGTTTGCTCGGTGTGCGTGCGCGTGTGTTCCGTTTCGAGGACAGAATGTATGGAAGGAACATCGTCGTGCGGTGTGGTCATACTCACACTCATCGATACCGAAGGAGGGGCAGGGGACAGCGGGAGAGGCACATCCCACGGGGAGGGCGTTGGCATCTGTAACAAAAGATTCAACACACCACATCAGCATTTTGATCAACACCTGGTAAAAAACTACCCACATATCGTACTGACTCCTCACTTCTCGTCGAGAGCAAAGATGGCACGGTCGAAATATCACTGGCAGCTCTCACACTCACTGCGTCTTCCTCCTCCATTTCAATCGCAATGCTCGATACACCACTCACGGTGGATGCGGTCCTCGACAGCGAACTCGATGCGCTCGTCGACAGCGTCAGCGGGGTAGGTCCACTTGAGGGCGAAGACACCACCTCTGCTGGGTGAAGCATCTGCATAGGAGACGATGTAAGTGAAGATACCGTCTCCGTGATAGGCGTCAGCCTTGCAATACTGCTCAGCGGCGATATTATGCTAGGACGCATAAACGACGTCTCAAAGCTCCCATCGATACCTTCCTGCAACGCGGCGCTCTGCGCACTAGGGGTAGGCTGCAGTGCAGAAGAATCAAACGAGATGTCGGTCTCAGAAGGCCATTGAGAAGGGTGGACAGATGGCGTTATTGGCTCCTCGTCAGGCTCAGAGATCGAGAGAGCTGGAGTCCGTTCAGTCCGAGGTGTCGCGGTGATGAAGGGCTCGCTTGATTCTGTCAAACTCGAGATGGACGTATCAAGGTCAGGCTGCGTGGGGCCCAGACCACTCTCGGTCAGCGAATACGATACCGACGAGTCGGTGGGGAAACTGAGCATGGGTGGCGTCTCGGGCGCCTCAGGAGTGGGTGGAATGCTCTCCAACAGGCTCTCATCCTCTACAATCTCTTCCTGAGCGGTGAAAGCCTCAGGCGTGATCGATATCTCCACCGCTGGCTCCTCAGAGACAATACTCGGGACTACGCTCGGTGTCTTTGGCGGGGGTGTAGGCGGCAAATCGAGTTCGACTTCAACCTCGACTTCAACTTCGGGTTCGGGTTCGGGTTCGAGTTCAGCTTCGACCTCCTCTTCCTCGTACAAGTCAATGGGCTCCTCAGCAAGTGGGAGCTCCACAACCAGTCCCGACCTCGGCGTACTCAACCCCTCTTCGCTCGGAATCGTAAGACACACGCTCGCCGTCTCATACTGCGTCTCCTCCTTGTCGCTCTTGCACACCTCCGCCGTCCAATAATCCGTTTCGGTCTCGGTCCTGCACTTCTCCGCTGTCACATACTCTGTCTCCACGTCACTCATGCACCGCTCCGCAGTCACGAATTCTGTGCTCACGCAGGTCTTGCACGTGTCCAATGTCTGATAGTCTGACTCGCTCGGGATCGTTGGAAGGCTCTTGAATGACGCGGTGCTCGGGCTGGGCGAGGCGTGGGCTGTGGTGTACCCCTCACTCCCACTACTCTCCCTCTCTTCCAC
This sequence comes from Suillus ampliporus, assembly GCA_016584345.1. Lineage (NCBI taxonomy): Eukaryota > Fungi > Basidiomycota > Agaricomycetes > Boletales > Suillaceae > Suillus > Suillus ampliporus. The sequence continues at coordinate 35,231 of JABCPV010000035.1, read as the reverse complement.
GGCTAAAAATGCTTCCGTTGTCGTCGTGGGCGTCCGGCTCCTTGTCCACCCGCTTAGAGTCGACCTCGTTGTCGCAGAATTTTCCCTATCAGATGGTTCCTCGCTCGTAGAGTATGCACCATACCGCCGTCTCCGAACCTCAGGAGTACGAGATAGCGACGGCGAGGTAGGCGTGGGGGCATAACTACCACTTGTGTACGTGTAGGGTGTGCTGCTCGTGTATCCGCTGGATGAGTAAGAGTACGGCGTTCTTGACCGGCCATCGCTCGACGAGAACGGTGTTCGCGAACGCCCGTCGCTCGATGTGTACGGCGTATAGCTCCCGCTCCCGTCATGCGAGTCTCCAAGGTAAGAATTACTCTCCGTGCGTCTGTAGCTCAGCGTGCTCGGCACAATCTGAGTATTCGACTCGCCGCTCGTGAACTCAAATGCTGTCCCGTCTGTTACTAAGCCTGTCATTGTTCGCCCGCTGCCATCCCCACTCCTGCTAGTCCTAGAACTGTCTGCGGAGAAAAAGTCCGAGTCGGAACGAGAGCCAGGCATGCTGGACGTGCGCGAGCCAGCACTGAAGAACTCCTCTTCACTGACACTGAGCGCTCGATTCCTGGTCTTCCCAGTGGGAGGCGGGGTGACGCGAACATCGCCCCCCAATCTAGGGCCACTGCTCACTGTGACAGGGCTTCCCTCACCCACGCCCAGTATCCCACCACTCTCCGAACTCAAAGCGTCGTTGACCAAGCTCAATCCAAAGCCTAGACCAGGTTTGGCAGTACGAGCACGCGATACAGCACTAGCAAACTCCTCGTCGAGGTCTGTGAGGGATGAGGTGCGGCGTAATGATGAAGATCGGGATGGAGCGATGATGCGCGGGTCAGAGGGGTAAAGGTACGACGTATCATCCGTGGTCCTGGTGAGTCCATGGCCACCCACACTTGGCACTCTACTGGCACTCAGACTCAACCCTCCGGAATCACTCCCCAAATCTGACAGACTCGGGATCGTATGCAAGGGGGGTACGAACACGGTACTCCTGCTCCCGGCAGAGGTGGATGTGGTAGAGGTTATGGAACGAATAGTGCCTATGCTGCCTGTGGGCGAACCGGATTCGGAGCGGTTGGGGAGTGACAAGGAGCGATCCAGGGCTTCCCTGTTGATAAATCATAGCATAGATCAAGCAGACATATCAGAACTACCCAAATCCAAGCGTAACACGAATTACTCACCAAATCGCACTTACCCACCTCACTCTCTCCCTCGCACTCTCTGCCGCAAGGCGTTCAACACCATCACCATACAACAACTGGAACGGACACAACACTTCCACAAGGCTCACGCCATCCTCAGTCACCTACCAATACATTCCGCATCAGCGTTCGCCGTTATATCATGACTACATCAGAACACGTACCTGCGCTGCTGCGCTCACTCCCCCTACATCGCCCCTTGCTCCGGGGTGCGTAAAACCAGGAGTACTTCTCACTTCTGTACAATTGATCAAATCCAAACTCACTACGCCCCGACCGCCCCCAGGAGCACTCCAAGAAAGAATAAGCACATGCGGGTAGAGCAGTGCAGAGCATTTGTACCAACGGTACGGCGTTGGGGAGTGAACATTAAGATACCAGAGTGTGCCGATACGAATGGGCTGCGTGTGAGGTCATGGTTAAATGTGAACTTGGAGCCAAAGATAGAAACAGGGCATACCTCCCGATTCTCCCTTGCCCCCAGATCTGTCATATCAAAAGGCGGTGGTATGAGGCTGCTCGCGGAGCTCACTCTCCTCCTCGGTGCATTGTTTCCACTTCCCGTGATTCCTTCGTTTTCCCGGTTCCTGTTATTGCCTCCATGCACATTGCCCCTCCCAGCGTTTCTATCAGGCGTCACCGGCGGCTGTCTACGCGGCCCCTGACGCGACGCCCGTCTGCGAAGAGAGAACAAACCCTCCATCTATACCCCTCAGCACGCGTGTACGCCAATATGCAAGCTATACACACCTTTGGTACTGCAGGCGGAGACAGCTCGCTCCCGCCTTCACTACTCTCACTCTTCGCTTTCCCTAGCCCTGGTGTGCGTTCCTTCCACGCAGCCACGATATTCCGTACGCTTGTCAAGGGGCTTCTGGGGCTCGTGTTAGTATCGTGAGGGGGAGCGACGCTGCGACGCAAGGCGGTCTGGGTCTGGCGAGTGGGTGTCGTGTCGTCCTGTATCCCTGGATTGAGAGGAGTGTCAGCACGAAGAAGGGGAATGAATGTAAGGGTAGAAGAAGAATTGACACACGCACCCCTAGCGACCCCAAACGCACTCGAAAATGTACTCGCAAAATCACTCGGGCTTAGCTGTGTTCTCCCCGTCAGGTTTGCTGTCGCTGTCCCACTGGCGCTGAACGTCCCGGTAGGTGTGCCAAACCCGCGTACTGGTGGACTTAACAAGCTCGACAAGCTCAGGTCAGTCCCACCTCCACCTGAAGAAGTCGAGACTGTGGAGCGCGAATCGGAAGATCTGCTTTTAGTGGGAGAGGAGGGGCGGGACGTGGTGTAGCCCGTGGTGGTATAGCCCCCTGTCCCCGTTCCTGTGGTATATCCGTACCCAGTCGAAGTGAATCCTGTTGTATAACCGTATCCAGGTGAGGTGTACCCGGTGGTACTCCCTAAATGAGGCGTGCTCTGGCTGGTGGGTAAAAATGGGCTGGTAGTTCTCTCCTTTTCTTTGCCGGGGGTACCTGCCCGATCCTCGAAGAATGCAATAAGATCACCCGTGCGGCGGCTGGTTGTGGGTATATCTGTGGCGCCGCGTGTGTGTCCTTGGGAGTGCGTGCTGAGTCTGTTGGCATTGCCAGTGGCTTCAGTAGCCGACCGAGCATGCGAGTTCGAAATTGTGCTTAGGCGGTGTGCAGAAAGACGGTTCTGGGCGAAGGAGGTGGGTCGGCTGGGGTTCTCAGTGCGTTCTGAGATTGTGCTCAGGACGCGGGGGTCGCGTGTAAAATAAGTTCCTGTTGCTGTTGCGGTGTCCGCCGAGTACGAGGTACCAGTGTAGGAGCCTGTACCGCTGTATGGAGTAGATGTAGTGAAGGACGTGTAGGATGGCCGCGAAGAGGACCATTGAGAGACAGCATCCTGGGTAGCATTTATCTCAGCGTCAAGGTCAAGTTCTGTGAGAGCTGCTTCGACTTCAGCGTGTTCTGCAAAACTGTCGTCGTGACCGTGGCCATCGAAGCTGTTGTCGGAGTGAGGAGGAGGACTGAAAGCAACACGTCGGAGGAGGCCTGGGGAAGCTGATGAATCTGTAGATGCGCGAGGGGTATCTACGGATAGAAATTTGGTAAAATGCGGGGTTGGCAAACATGCCACTGACCAGAATCAGAGCCATTTGAATAAGTCGTCGTGCCATAATAACCTGGCGAGCGCGGGTCGAAGCTCGACATCACCCGGGTTTCTTCTGTAACCTGTCAGTACTAGATCGTCGTTGTCGCTATCAAAAAGTCAGTACAAGCATCAGAATTTTAGACTCGGAAAAGCACAAAGCGTGTCTTCAACAATCGAAACCAACACGAATTCAGGGCAGGCACAGTCGCGACCGCGTTTAGTCACGTGCATGTTGGCATACTTATTATTCTCAGTACTTGGCAGTAGGCTCGTGACCAGCCTGGCTTACTAATACCACGGACAAGTCGCAAACACTTAACAATCTCAAAGACGTCACGGTAGTCCAGACTGGTTACGAGTCTACGCTGGCAGCTGGTGTGCATCTGTGTGCATACATGGCGTTCAAAGTCTCCATCTGCCACATTCTCAGTGCCTTTTAACAACTAGGGTTCAGCGCTGCAGCGATGGGTCGACCTTGCATCGGAGATGATCGGAATGAGGACGAGACAATAATATTGTACAGTGTATTGCGTCTTCAAGCACTATGATATACTAGCACTGATATACTAGCAAATTGAAATTAGAAACTTTCTCAGTCTCCTTTTCTTGCGAGACACGGATTGACCAGTCGACCAGTCGATGACTCGAACTCCCCTCCCTCTGCTCATGTGTATGACTGAAACCCGTCCCCACACTCAGCCAATTACCAGTTTTGTCTCGATCATCCTCTCCCATTATATCAGCTCAGTCCCACTCGTATGCATTCACGGCTTTTTCGCAGCTGTGGACTTCTTTGTCACCTGTTTCTATTGCACGCACTATGAAATACATCAGATGTTATCCATTACCTTGCATGTGCTAAATGACTGGTATGAGTGATCCGAGTCTCAAAAAGAGTCGCAAGGCTGGGTCAGCATCACAAGACCCTTAGACTCGCTTCTCTGCTCCAGCCGACTGCTCAGTGCTTACTGCCAGCAGCCTGACCCATGGTTGGCCACTTTCGCTGATGACATTAACTTCTTTACCACAGGCTCTCCCGCCGCCTTTGGTCTCAGCGCTAGGTAGAAACGCAACCAGCGTCTATCGTGCCGAATAGCCGGCCTGAACCCTTACCCAGCTCTCCTTTCCCTCTCACCTTAAGGTCATACACGGCCGCCATCCTCCCTTTCCTATCACTCATTCCGCCCACTAGTCAATCTTCGATGCCCCGACGTGTCGCTCGTCGTTTGCGTAATCCCGCCACCAAGCCTGGTAGCTTGAAAGGCCAATCTGTTAGACTCGAAGGTGGGTCACTCCATATCACCCTGCTGTCTGTTTCATGATCTTCATGCTCTATCTACAGTCATCAGCGGAAAAAATATCGATGTCCCTTCCGAGCGCATACCCGCAGGCATTTACCTATCCTTGAAACTCGACGAGACCAGACACTGGAAATCGACCATCCGAGTCCTATCTTCCGACAATGCTGTAGCGTGGGGCGATACTATGACCTTGTAAAGACTTCCATACTTGCGGACGCGATTCGAGAAACTGATCCTCGGTTTCTAGATCATCACATCCATCACCTACACTATCAATGGAGATCCGGGCATCCTTTGAGCTCGGTCGAACGCTCGGCAATGGAGAACTGATTGGAATCCTTGAGATGTCGCGGGATGATCTGCTCGACTATGGAGATGAGCCTTTCGGTGAGTGACCCGCTTCGTGTTCATGTGCATCTACCAACGTGTCATAGATCTGTCCTTCCCGCCTGTCTGTGGTGTCCAACCATCTCTCAAGGTGAAGGTCGCTTCTGTACATGCTTGCGGAAACGAGGACAGTGAACTATTCGACGTGAGTGACGCCAGCCACCGTGTTGTCAGCTTATACTGATAGAACGTCAACTGCAGTCCATCGTTGATTGTGAGCTTGCTCGACGCACAGATGCGGGCCACACACGATTCGCCGAATACATGGCAAGCGAGGCGGTCTCTGACCTGAATGATGCTGTGGAGAATTTCCAGTCGGTTCTAGAGCAGTGCCCGGTCGGCCATCCTGACCGTGGTGCTGCACTCACCAACCTTGCATGGTCTCGCCTTCAAGGTTACATTCACAATGACCTTGAGGACATCGACTCTACCACTTCCATATTCCGCGACGCCCTGGAATTGCGTTCGCAGGACCACCTCGATCATGCACTATCCCTATATTATCTCACTACAGCATTGAACTGGCGCCATAGCAAGGAGCGTACAGTTGTCGACATCCACGACTCTGCGCGACTGTGCCGCAAGCTACTGCCGCTTTGTCCAGAAGGCACCTACCTTCGTCGCATTGGCGTAGATAGTGCTGTCGATTATGTGATCTGCACATGCAACAATCTTCCAACAGACGCATCTGATGAAGGCATCCAACTTCGACGACTCGTGCTCAAGCTCTGTCCTCCGGGCCATCAACGCCGTCCAAGAGCACTCAACGAGCTTTCACGGTCACTCAACAGACGCTTCTCACAACGTGGCAGCATCGATGACATAGACGAGAGCATACAACTTCGTCGTGAAGCCGTTTCTCTGTGCCCCGAGGGACATCCTAATCGTGACACCTACTTGAATGACTTGGCCTTCTCACTCAGCAACTACCGCTTCAGTCACCAAGGCAAATCTGAAGATCTTGATGAGGCCATCTCTCTGTACGAAGAAGCGCTGCGCTTGCGCCCTGTTGGGCACAAATATTGTGATTCATCATTGGACAACCTAGGGGGCGCCCTCGTCGACCGTTTCAACCAACGCGGTGACATCAATGACCTCAACAGAGCCATCAGCCTCTATCGCGAGGCACTGGTGTTGCGCCCACCTGGGCATCCAACTCGTGACACCACGCTTAACAACCTTGCCCTCGCTCTGAAGACCAGATATGACAAGTTGGATGCCAGCGATGATATTAACGAGGCCATAGATTTGTACCGTGAATCTCTTCGGTTAAAGCAGCATGACGATTCAGAGCACCATATAACTCTTCTCAACTTGAGCTCGGCACTCTCCTCTCGTTTCACGCGAACTCCAAAGAATGAAGATGTTGAGGAGGCCATTTCTCTCTGCCAAGAATCATTGGCGGCCTTGCCTTCACTCCACCCAAACAGATTTTTCAGCTACATGAGGCTGCAGGAAGCCTATCTGTCTCGTTACCGAGTGCAACACAACCCTGTTGATTTGTCGCTCGCGGTGGAGAACTTCAGACTCGCATCAAGACACCCCACTCAAGGATTTCCACTACGCATTAATGGGGCAATTAATTGGACTTTTGCCGCGGAGAGGCACAATCATGCCTCCGCGCAGGAAGCCTACAAAATGTTTTTCGAATTGCTCGACAGACATTTAGCAACACGATCTTCGATCGTTGCACGGCGCGAAGCTGCTGCCGCATTTCGTCATGGCAACGCATTGCCCGTAGACGCGGCGTCATGTGCCATACGCCGCGACAGTCTACGAGAAGCAATTGAATTGGTGGAGCAGGGCCGTGGCCAGCAATGGTCGCTGGCCTCTCGCCTCAGGACTCCACTTGAAGACCTCAAAATGACGCATCCCAAACTAGCTGACACATTCTCGGAGCTCAGCAAGCATATTTCTGATGCTCAGGGTCGTGCAGTCGGCGCAGATCGTGCTGCGGCTGATCGGGCTGCAATAGAGTACAGGAGAGTTACAGAGCAGTGGGATGCTGCGGTAGCGGAAATCCGCAATGTTCAAGGTTTCTCGCGATTCCTCCTCCCACCATCATACGACGACTTGCAAATGGCAGCGCGTCATGGCCCAGTCATCGTTCTCATTGCCAGCAAATACTCATGCAATGCTGTCATTGTCCCGAAGTCAGGGGAGCCCCGCCATGTTCCCTTTCCATCTCTCGCTCTCGCAGATCTCGAGATGCTGAAGGTCAACTTTCCTAGAGCAATTCGTCACGCATCTCATATGGGCCCAAACGAGTCGAGGACGGATCTCATAGTACTCTTGCGGAGGATATGGGACGAGATCATGCTACCCATTGTGAAGGTACTCGTGCATGATCTAAAAGTCAAGCCCCGCTCCCGCATCTGGCTGTGTCCGACAGCAGCCTTCACATCCATTCCTCTCCACGCTGCTCATCCCTCTCGAACGAAGGCAGATCGCTCTGGGCGGGAACTATCCCTAGAGGACATCTACATTGTCTCATATACTCCGACACTTTCAGCTCTGATCAGAGCCCGGAAGACAATGAAGACGCGTGCGACTCCGTCTTTCGTGGCGATCGGACAAAGTCAACCAGGTGCAGGGCAAGGCACGGTGCTCGCCACTGTAGACAGCGAGCTCGAGCTCGTACATACACTCGTTCCTCCTCACATCAAGTTCACTAGTCTTTCTGGAGAAGAAGCTACACAGGCAGGTGCACTCGAAGCTTTGCGATGCAACACGTGGGTGCACCTGGCTTGTCATGGCAAGCAGGATCGCGAGCAGCCTTACAATTCACGTTTCGCCATGAGAGACAAACCTCTCACGCTGCTTGACATCATGCAGAATGACACTCCACAAGCGGAATTCGCATTCTTATCCGCATGTCACACCGCCGTCGGCGATGAGGAGACGCCCGACGAGGTCATCCACCTCGCAGCTGGCCTGCAGTTTTCGGGGTTCAAGAGTGTCATTGGCACGCTGTGGGTTGTCGACGACGATGTTGCAAGGCACGTTGTTGAAGCTTTCTACACGCGTCTGTTCAAGGGTTTGGAGGAGGAGGGTGGCATGATGGACTGTACGAAGGCGGCCTCGGCACTCAACCATGCTACGTACACTGTGAAGAACAAGGTGCCGCTTGAGCAGAGAATCGTTTTCGTTCACATTGGTGTGTAGTCTCAAGTCATATATGCCTTCGTTTTAATACTAGCCGTTGATATTGTCTTTCATCCTGATTCTTCGTCATACTTGTTGTGTGGATTACCCTGATGCTATTGTGTTGTTCGCTGTAGCTATACTAGTGCTCTAGAGTCTCAGATGCCATTGATCTGATTCGTTTCCGCGTAGTGTTTGAAGTATTGATCGCCTATATCCTTCGCGTGTCCTGCGCTATCAGTCTCCTCACAACCTTTCTTCAAGTCCTCGATAGATCCCAGAAGACACATGCGTTTCACTATCACCTGCGGAATCACCGTCACAGACGGTGTGCCAGCTATCAACTACAGTGACTTGCTTCGAATCCGTCTCTAACTCCTCCAAGCAATTGAAGCCTCACCAAGTGACTGATGACGCTCTGCTCCAGCACTCTCAATCAAACCCATCTCTTCGCCCGTCAAATTCGGAACGTAGCGTGTATCAATAACCTCTCTGACCCTCTACCTTGGTCAAAGTGCTGGTCAATACAACAAGAGCCTCCAACGCAACGCCATACTAACGAACGAAAACTTACGCGATGACGAGAGTATTGTGCTGCTGCAACCACTTGGTGAGCACCTGGCTCCTTACCACTGGTTCACCCCGCGTGGACTCGAGGCATGTCCGGATTGTCTCGATGATGGGATCCACCGTTCCTGGTGGTGCGCGGAAGAGGGATGATAGACCACCATATGAGGACGTGGTAATACTGTGCTCTTGGTGCAACGTGATCGCAGGCTGTAAGTAATTCCACACATACGGGTGGATTTCGGGTTGGTTGAGAATCAGAATCGACACTAACATATTGACTAGACTCGTAACCAGTCTGGACTACGTCTTTGATATTGTTAAGTGTTTGACGTATGGCTTCGCCACTCGACTTGTCCGTGGTATTGGTAAGCCAGGCTGGTCACGAGCCTACATATTGACCACATTGCGCTTACCTGACTGACCGAAGGCAGAAACTCAGCGCCCTCTCAAATGACCCACAGTCACCGACTTGTTGAAGAGGCTTGATCCAGCGGCTGAGATGGGGCCAATGGAATAATCCACTGTGCGCCAGGCCTATGCCGACGACAGAGATTAGCTCCTCATACTGAGGCAGGCTCTAATATGGCTCAGGCAAGATATCATCCGCAACACTAGATCCACCGTGATCCTGTAGAACATCACGTTGCCACGGTTGACATCAAAATGATAAACGCCCCCCTTATAAAGGTTCAAATTTCAAAGGCTGTGATGGTATACGATGCATGATTACCACACAGTCGAAAGTAGGCATCTCGAAGTTCTGTCGTTGGTTAGAGCTCGCCAAATACAAACAGAGAGCACACGGCTGCCTTCGTGCTAGGTATGTTTGAGCACTGTATGATATAAACAAACGTGTGAGACAAAGGTAACGATGAACGTTCGACCTCCACGATCGAGTGCCCCTTGTGATCCTTCAAAATCTCCGCTGCTCTTCTCTTCAATGAATTTTCACTACAGTACCAAATTGCTTATGACCGGATACCAGACGGAAAGCACGTCGTCAGTCACAGAAATAACGTTAGTGGCACGCCCCTTGAGTCCACGGCGGGTCACCCTGGACTTGGCCCAGGCTGTTGGCATGGAATATGAAGTCTACGCCGACGGTATGGATCATGTGCTCCCGGGTCTTTTGTCTGCCGAGTTCAATATGGCGCTTGTAAGTTGGAGCCCTTGATCTGAATCCAATTACCGAGCTCAAGCCGGCGGAGCGGATATAGCAGGACCATGAACCACGGGAGATCTTGATTAAAGTGGAGGGTTTACGGTATCGTCGCATGTTATAGATGTGTCGGATGATAGGAACTCGGATGGCTGCCAGTATCTGTGCGAGTCGAGTTTGATGGACAGGTATTGCCTGCAGTAGTGCGGAAGGACTAGGTGACCTGTGAGATGGATGACCTGTGTATAGAGCGTGAATATCAGCAAACCAATAGCAAGATCGCATGGTGAGCGACCCACCTTCAAGTCTGGTAGATCAATCCTTCCAGCCACCCATGAAGACACGATGAAGAATAGTGGCAAGTGACGCGGAACAACGATGAGCTGAGTGGAGGGCGCTGAGGCAGTGCGGCGAACCAGTCCTTGTCAATGCGCTGAAAAATGAGACCTGGATAAGACAAAGCATGGATTAGATACAGCATCTATGAAGACAATGAAGGTATGGATGAGGATGGTGATGATTCAGTATCAACTCCCTTTGTAGATGTGCCCGACAACATCGATGTATACAGTGGTTATTCCGGGCTTGACCAAGGCTTTGACGAGGACGATGAAGACGATGATATGAGTAAGGATTTGGAGGGCATATTTTGCCCTGAAGACTGGGAGGACACTCTAGTAAACAAATGTGAGCACGTTAGCTGTTCATATGTATGATCGTACTGAATGAGCAAGTTGTGTTATAGCAACACATACTTTGTACAACAAGCAGGCAGAGCTTTCACAACTTCCGGGTTAACTCCGTGTATCCTCGGCAAATACCGAAAGGTGCACAACTCGCAAACACTGCCACTCGATGTCCCTCTCGAACTCCATCCTCCAAACATCTTTCCTCCACACTCAGTCAATTGCCAGTACTTGGAACTTGTGGCTCCGCTGCCAATCATGTCCAATTTGAAGAATCAGAAAATGACCTAGGCGACAGCACAGGGAGAGGCTCCCGCACCTCACGAAATGATGCCGGTTCATCAATGCAGTAGGTATTCTTCATCATTCCTCACATCTTCTCATTGCATCATCTGTTGCTCTCATCTCACCTTCGAGTTGTCCACTAGCTCCGAGCGCTTCTTTTGTTCCATAACGCTCTCGATCATCCTCTCCCATTATATCAGCTCAGTCCCACTCGTATGCACTGGATCGGCTTTTTCGCAGCTGTGGACTTCTTTGTCACCTGTTTCTATTGTACGCACTATGAAATACATCAGATGCTATCCATTACCTTGCATGTGCTAAATGACTGGTATGAGTGATCCGAGTCTCGAAAAGAGTTGCAAGGCTGGGTCAGCATCACAAGACCCTTAGACTTGCTTCTCTGCTCCAGCCGACTACTCAGTGCTTACTGCCAGCAGCCTGACCCATGGTCGGCCACTTTCGCTGATGACATTAACTTCTTTAACACAGGCTCTCCTGCTGCCATTTGGTTTATCTGTGGTCTTAGCGCCAGATGGATACACAACCAGCGTCTATCGCGCCGAATAGCCGGCCTGAACCCTTACCCAGCTCTCCTCTCCTCTTACCCGAACTTCATCCACGACCATCCTATCCCTATCTTCATTGTCCTATCACTCATTCCACTTCCACTCAGCCCATCCTTGATCCTCTGTGTCGCTTGATAATTGCTTCCTTGCACCAACATGTCAGGTAACTTGAAAGGCCGATCTATCAGATTCGAAGGTGGGTCACTCCATATCACCTTGCTGTCCGTTTCATGATCTTCATGCTCTATCTACAGTCATCAGCGCAAAAAATATCGATGTCCCTTCCGAGCGCATACCCGCAGGCATTTACGTGACCTTGAAACTCGACGACACAAGACGTTGGAAATCGGCCATCCGAGTCCTATCTTCCGACAATGCTGTAGCGTGGGGAGATACCGTGACCTTGTAAAGACTTTCATACTTGCGGACGCGATTTGAGAAACTGATCCTCGGTTTCTAGATCATCATATGCATCACCTGCACTATCAATGGAAATCCGGGCATCATTTGAGCTCGGTCGAACGCTCGGCAACGGAGAACTGATCGGAAATCTTGAGACGTCGTGGGACAATCTGCTCGACCATGGAGATGAGCCTTTCGGTGAGTGACCTGCTTCGCATTCATGTACATCTACCAACGCGTCGTAGATTTGTCCTTCCCGCCTGTTCGTGGTGTCCACCCATCTCTCACGCTGAAGGTCGCTTCTGTGCATGCGTGCGGAAACGAGGACAGTGAACTATTCGACGTGAGTGACGCCATCTGCTGGGCTGTTGGCTTATATTGATAGAACGTCAACTGCAGTCCATCGTTGACTGTGAGCTTGCTCGACGCACAGATGCGGGCCACACACGATTCGCCGAATACATGGCAAGCAAGACGGTCTCTCACCTGAATGATGCTGTGGAGAATTTCCAGTCGGTTCTAGAGCAGTGCCCGGACGGCCATCCTGACCGTGGTGCTGCACTCACCAACCTTGCATTGTCTCGCCTTCAAGGTTACATTCACAATGACCTTGAGGACATCGACTCTACCACTTCCCTATTCCGCGACACCCTGGAATTGCGTTCGCAGGACCACCTCGATCATGCACTATCCCTATATCATCTCACTGAAGCACTGACCTGGCGCAACAGCAAGGAGCATACAGTTGTCGACATCCACGACTCTGCGCGACTGTGCCGCAAGCTACTGCCGCTTTGTCCAGAAGGCACCTACCTTCGTCGCATCGGCGTAGATGGTGCTGTCTATTATGTGATTTGCACATGCAACAATCTTCCAATAGACGCATCTGATGAAGGCATCCAACTTCGACGACTCGTGCTCGAGCTCTGTCCTCCGGGCCATCAACACCATCCAAGAGCACTCGACGAGCTTTCACGGTCACTCAACAGACGCTTCTCACAACGTGGCAGCATTGACGACATAGACGAGAGCATACAACTTGGTCGTGAAGCCGTTTCTCTGTGCCCCGAGGGACATCCTCATCGTGACACCTACTTGATTAACTTGGCCGTCTCACTCAGCCACTACCGCTTCAGGCACCAAGGGAAATCTGAAGACCTCAACGAAGCCATCTCTCTGTACAAAGAAGGGCTGCGCTTGCGCCCTGTTGGGCACGAAGATCGTGATTCATCATTGGGCAACCTAGGGGGCGCCCTCGTCGACCGTTTCAACCAACGCGGTGACATTAATGACATCAACAGAGCCATCAGCCTCTATCGCGAGGCACTGGCATTGCGCCCACCCGGGCATCACCGTCGCGATACCACACTTAACAACCTTGCCAATGCTCTCGAAACCAGATATGACACGTTGGATGCCAGTGATGATCTTAACGAGGCCATAGATTTGTACCGTGAATCTCTTTCGTTAACGCAGCATGACGATCCAGAGCACCATATAACTCTTCACAACTTGAGCTCGGCACTCTGCTCTCGTTTCACGCGAACTCCGAAGAATGATGATATTGAGGAGGCCATTGCTCTCTGTCAAGAATCATTGGCGGCCTTGCCTTCACTCCACCCAGACAGATATTTCAGCTACATGAGGCTGCAGGAAGCCTATCAGTCTCGTTACCGAGTGCAACACAACCCTGTTGATTTGTCGCTCGCCGTGGAGAACTTCAGACTGGCATCAAGACACCCCACTCAAGGATTCCCAGCACGCATTAATGGGGCAATTGATTGGACTTTTGCCGCAGAGAGGCACAATCATGCCTCCGCGCAGGAAGCCTACAAAATGTTTTTCGAACTGCTCGACAGACATTTAGCAACACAATCTTCGATCGTTGTACGGCGCGAAGCTGCTGCCGCATTTCGTCGTGCTAATGCATTGCCCGTAGATGCAGCGTCATGTGCCATACGCCGCGACAGTCTACGAGAGGCAATTGAATTGGTGGAGCAGGGCCGTGGCCAGCAATGGTCGCTGGCCTCTCGCCTCAGGACTCCACTTGAAGACCTCAAAATGACGCATCCCAAACTAGCTGACACATTCTCGGAGCTCAGCAAGCATATTTCTGATGCTCAGGGTCGTGCAGTCGGCGCAGATCGTGCTGCGGCTGATCGGGCTGCAATAGAGTACAGGAGAGTTACAGAGCAGTGGGATGCTGCGGTAGCGGAAATCCGCGATGTTCAAGGTTTCTCGCGATTCCTCCTCCCACCATCATACGACGACTTGCAAGTGGCAGCGTGCCATGGCCCAGTCATCATCCTCATTGCCAGCAAATACTCATGCAATGCCGTCATTGTTCCGAAGTCAGGGGAGCCTCATCACGTTCCCTTTCCGTCTCTCGCTCTCGCAGATCTGGAGATGCTGAAGGTCAACTTTGCCAGGGCGATTCGTCATGCATCTCATATGGGCCCAATGGAGTCGAGGACAGATCTCATAGTACTCTTGCGGAGGATATGGGACGAGATCATGCTACCCATTGTGAAGGCACTCATGCATGATCTCAAAGTGAAGGCCCGCTCCCGCATCTGGCTGTGTCCGACAGCAGCCTTCACATCCATTCCTCTCCATGCAGCTCATCCCTCTCGAACGAAGGCAGATCGCTCTGGGCGGGAACTATGCCTGGAGGACATCTACATCTGCTCATACACCCCCACACTTTCGGCTCTGATCAGAGCTCGACAGGCGATGAAGATGCATGCGACTCCGTCTTTTGTGGCAATCGGGCAAAGTCAACCGGGTGCCGGGCAAGGCGAGGCGCTCTTGACTGTAGACAGCGAGCTCGAACTAGTCCATAAACTCGTTCCCCCCAGTGCCACGTTCACTAGTATTTCTGGCGACGAAGCTACGCGGGCAGGTGCACTCGATGCTCTGCAGCAGAACACTTGGGTGCACCTCGCTTGTCATGGCAAGCAGGATCGCGAGCAGCCTTACCATTCGCGTTTCGCCATGAGAGATGAACCTCTCACGCTGCTTGACATCATGCAGAACGATGCTCCGCAAGCAGAATTCGCATTCTTATCGGCATGTCATACCGCCGTCGGCGATGAGGAGACCCCCGATGAAGTGATCCACCTCGCAGCTGGTCTGCAGTTTTCGGGGTTTAAGAGTGTCATTGGCACGCTGTGGGTTGTCGACGACGATGTTGCAAGGCACGTTGTCGAAGCTTTCTACACGCGTCTGTTCAAGGGTTTGGAGGAGGAGGGCGGCATGATGGACTGTACGAAGGCGGCCTCGGCACTCAACCATGCTACGTACACCGTGAAGAACAAGGTGCCACTCGAGCAGAGAATTGTTTTCGTTCACATTGGTGTGTAGTTTCAAGTATATGTGCTTTCGTTTTAATACTAGCCGTTGATATTTTCTTTCATCCTGATTCTTCGTCGTACTTGTTGTGTGGACTATCCTGATGCCATTGTGTTTTATTTGTCTTGTTTTTATTCTCGATCGTGTTGTTCGCTGTAGCTATACTAGTGCTTTAGAGTTCTTGGCAGATAGTTGATCAGATTCGTTTCCGCGTCTGTATGAGAGTAGTTGAAGTGTCGTCGTAGCTTATGTTCGTCTCAACCTGCGCTATAGTGCTAGGAGTATACCTTGCAACCTTTCTTCAAGTCCCCTCGTGCCTCAAAGCAGTCTCAACGTCAACCTAGAACCAGAGCTCGTCTAACGCATTCGCGCAGGCATGATGCACACCCATCCAACCCAGTAGCTTCGTCAATCCAGGTTTCATCGATGATTTTACAAGCATTCTAATGACGAAGTTTGCGCATGCGTGATAGATCCCAGAAGACACATGCGTTTCACGATCACCTGTAAGTGCGGAAGCACCGGCACAAAAGGAGCGACAGCTATTAAGTACAGCGACTTACTTCGAAATATCAATCCATCTCTGACCCCTCCAATCCGACGAAGCTTCAAAAATGATTGATGACGCTCCGCCCCAGCACTCTCAATCAAACACATCTCCTCGCCCGTCAAATCTGGAACGTCGCGTGTTATCAACATACTCTCTGACCCTCCACCTTGGTCGAAGGACTGGTCGAAACAACATGAGCCCCTCCAGCGTAACACCATACTAACGAACGAAAACTTACGCGAACCAGAATATCATGTTGCTGCAATCACTTGTTGAGCACCTGTCTGTTCGTCCCTGGCTTTCCCCGTGTAGACTCGAGGCGTGCCCGGATTTTCTCGATCGCGGGATCAACCGGTCCTACTCGTGCGGGGAAGAGGGGCGATAGACCACCATACGAGGACGTGTTTCTTGTGCAACGCGACCACGGGCTGTAAACAGCCACACACGTACAGGCAGATTTCGAGCTTCCAGGGGCGTCATCAAAATCAAAACCGATACTAACATATTGAACATATTCTGCTTACCTGATTGACCGAAGGCAGAACTTCAGAGCCCTCTGAAAGCACTCACAGTCACCGTACTCGTCGAAGAGGCTTGATTTAGAGGTGAGATGTGACCAATGGGGATAATCCATTGCGCACCAGACTACGTTTACGACAAAGACGAGCTCCGCTTACTCAGGCTGGTTCTAAGAGCAATGAAATCGTTCAAGACACCGGTAAGCGTGCCCATCTTGGTTCTGAAGAACATCACGTTTCCGCGGCTGATATGACTAACGCCCCCCACCCCATCTAAAAGTTCGAAGGTTGTAGTAGCCTACGATGCATGGTCACAACAGTCGAAAGTCGTCGTTGGTGAAAGCTTATGAAATACAAAAGATAGAGCACACGGCTGCCTTCGGGCTAGGTGAAGTAAAGCACTTTACGATAGACGTCAAATGCACAAACTTGTGAGACAAAGGTAGATAACGGACGTTCGACCTCTAAGTTCGAGTGCTCCTTGTAAACTTTTCAACCTTCTTCAAAATATCTCCGCTGCTTTTCTCCGCAATAGATTTTCGCCACTGTCCCAAATGTCTAGATGTTCGGATACCAGGTAGAAAGCATGTCGCTAGTCATAGAAATAATATTGGTGCGCTGGCACGCCCCTTGAGTCCACGGTGGGTCCCCCTGGCCGGGGCCCAGGCTGTTGGCGTGGAATGTGAAGTCTACGCCGACGACACGGACCATATGCTCCTCGTTCATGTTTCTTCCGAGTCAATATGGCGCCTGCAAGTTGTAGCCCTGTTTCTGATTCCAATCATGGAGCTCGAGCCGCTGAAGCACATAGAACAGGACCATGAACAAGGTGGAGTAGAGAGTTGACGGTATCGTTGCATGTTATAGATGTGTCGGATGATGGGAACTCGGATGGCTGATTGTCATTATCTTTACGAGTCAAGTTTGATGGATGTGTATTGCCTGCAGCAGTAGTGTGGAAGGACTTGATTTTTTTTTTGCGCTGATGACTTGTATGTAGAACGTGGATATCATATACCGGGCGGTTCACCTTCAAGTCTGGTAGATTGTCGCCCATGATGACACGATGGAGAACAAGGCAAGCGACGGAGATCAACGATGAGCTGAGTGGAGGGCACTGAGGCAATGTGGTAAACCAGTCGCCTTGTCGATGTGCTGAGACCTGAGACCTGAATAAGACGAGGCGTCGGTAAAAACAGAGAAGGTATCGATGAGGACGTGGGCGACCTTCGAGGATGAGGAAGGTGATGTTTCAGTATCAACTCAGATAAAATATGGGACATTGAGCTCTAGTAAATAAATATGAGCACAATAGCTGTTCAGACTTATGATCGTACTGGCCATGGATGAGCAAGTTACAGGCAGACTTTTGCAACTTATCATGATGGGTTAGTCGAATTTTCAGAGCTAGCGAGCAAAGCTCAGCAAATGCCTTTGTGCTCGTCCTCGGCAAATACCGAAAGGTACCCCTCACCATTCTCCAAACACCCTTCTAAGCGTCCCTCCAACCGTGAACGTCCCCTCGCTCCTCCGAAAGGACTCCCTCTTGAAGCCCGTTCCACACTCAGCCAATTGCCAGTACTTGGAACTTGTGGCTCCGCTGCCAGTCGTGTCCAATTTGCAGAATCAGAAAATGACCCAGGCGACAGCACAGGGAGGGGCTCCTGCACCTCAGGAAACGATGCCGGTTCATCAATGCAGTAGGTATTCTTCATCATTCCTCACATCTTCTCATTGCATCATCTATTGCTCTCATCTCACCTTCGAGTTGTCCACTAGCGCAGAGCACTTCCTGTCAAAAATTGACGGTACTTTGGTTTCCATAACGCTCTCGATCATCCTCCCCTCTCACTTGTATGCACTGGATCGGCTTTTTAACCTGTTTCTACTGTACGCACTATGAAATACACCGGATGTTATCTATTACCTTGCATGTGCTAAATGACTGGTCTGAGTGATCCTAGTAGAGTCAGCATCACAAGGCGCTCTGAGACTTACTTCTCTGCTCCAGCCGACTGTTCAGCGCTTACTGCCAGCAGCCTGACCCATGGTCGGCCACTTTCGTTGATGACATTAACTTCTTTAGCACAGATTCTCCCGCCGCCGTTTGTCTCATCTTTGGTCTCAGCGCTAGATGGAAACACAACCAGTGTTTATCGCGCCGAATAGCCGGCCTGAACCCTTACACAGCTCTCCTCTCACTCTCACCTGAACATCATACACGACCGCCATCCTCCCTGTCCTATCACACATTCCGCCCCCACTCAGCCCATCCTTGATCCTCTGTGTCGCTTGATAATTGCTTCCTTGCACCAACATGTCAGGTAACTTGGAAGGCCGATCTATCAGATTCGAAGGTGGGTCCATATCACCTTGGCGTCCGTTTCATGATCTTCATGCTCTATCTACAGTCATCAGCGCAAAAAATATCGATGTCCCTTCCGAGCGCATACCCGCAGGCATTTACGTGACCTTGGAACTCGACGACACAAGACGTTGGAAATCGGCCATCCGAGTCCTATCTTCCGACAATGCTGTAGCGTGGGGAGATACCGTGACCTTGTAAAGACTTTCATACTTGCGGACGCGATTTGAGAAACTGATCCTCGGTTTCTAGATCATCACATCCATCACCTACACTATCAATGGAGATCCGGGCATCATTTGAGCTCGGTCGAACGCTCGGCAACGGAGAACTGATTGGAAAGTTTGAGACGTCGTGGGATGATCTGCTCGACCATGGAGATGAGCCTTTCGGTGAGTGACCCGCTTCGCATTCATGTACATCTACCAACGTATCGTAGATCTGTTCTTCCCGCCTGTTCGTGGTGTCCAACCATCTCTCACGCTGAAGGTCGCTTCTGTGCATGCGTGCAGAAACGAGGACAGTGAACTATTCGACGTGAGTGACGCCATCTGCTGTGCTGTTGGCTTATATTGATAGAACGTCAACTGCAGTCTATCGTTGACTGCGAGATTACTCGACGCACAGATGCGGGCCACGCCCAATTTGCCGAATACATGATCAGCGAGAGTGTCTCTCACCTGAATGATGTCGTGGAGAATTTCCAGTCGGTTCTAGAGCGGTGCCCGGTCGGCCATCCTGACCGTGGTGCTGCACTCACCAACCTTGCATGGTCTCGCCTTGAAGGTTACGTTCGCGAGGATCATCAAGACATTGATTCCACTACCTGTCTATTCCGCGACGCCCTTGCATCGCGTCCGCATGGCCACCCCGATCATCCATAATCTGTTTATCATCTCACTGAAGCACTGACCTGGCGCTACAGCGAGAAAGATACTGCTGCCGACATCCACGAATGTGCTCAGATCTACCATGAGCTACTGCCTCTCTGTCCCGAGGGCACCTATCTTCGGAGCATTGCAGTAGGGGGAAATGGGGTGAATTATGTGATCAGCGAATGCAACAAACTTCCCATACACGCATCTGATGAAGGCATCCAACTTCGACGACTCGTGCTCAAGCTCTGTCCTCCGGGCCATCAACACCGTCCAAGAGCACTCGACAAGCTTTCACGGTCACTCAACACACGCTTCTCACAACATGGCAGCATTGATGACATAGACGAAAGCATACAACTTCGTCGTGAAGCTGTTTCTCTGTGCCCCGGAGTCCATATGGCTACTTTGATACATCTAAACTGGGCTATAAGCCTAAAACTGGGATACATCTATAACTACAGTTGTTCATTATCCACCTGGATGTATCCAATGGAGGATCCCAGCAGGCAGCTACACAGCCACAATTTTCGCAATTTTCAAACCCAGCTGTTCTCAGTCGAAAATGCGTGATCGTGACTGGGGTCGGAGTTCGAATCACAGAGGCGGGATCACACTTTGCGCTCCAAGACTTGTCCCAGGCAGGCCCCGAATCACGGTTTTTCGCCCTCGATCACGGTTTCGGCCAGGTGGGATCACACTTTTCGTGGAGCTGATCACAGTTCCGATCACGGTTTTTTGGTGGGCAGGAGAAGTCTTCTCCTCGGGGATTTCCCGGCGGGGCGGGAGCACAACCTTCCCACTCCCGAGTCCTTCGCTCCTAGGGTAGCGACTCTCCAAGGTTTGGTACGTTCCGTCCCTTCGCGAGGAATCGCACTCACCGTTTCCAGCCCTCCTGACTGCTATCAACATTTTGCAACTTGAACTAATCATTCACCAGGCCCCTTCCGTCCCTTCGCGAGGATCCCCAGCAATCTGAATCGCACTCACCGTTTCAGCCTGCCTGACTGCTATCAATGTTTTGCAACTAATCTTTCACCTGACTGCTATCAATGTTTTGCAACTACTAATCATTCGCCAGGCCCCCAATTCGTGCGTCGCACTTTTACCATTATCGTGTAAGAACGCTCATTCTTTTTTGCAGAAAATATCCGAACAATACACGTGCGTTCTTCACTAATAAACTCCTCGAGGCCTTGAGACGTGGAAGCTGGCGGAAGGAGATTCATTTCACGGTACTAGACTGACATTAGATAGATTACATGGTCACTATAATAGCTGGCAGGCAGAAAACAATTTATTCAAGGAGGAACAGAACACATTAGATTGGCTCGAGTTCGAGGGGCAGAACCATGGCTCGCCCTCTCTCACGTGTGCGACGTGTCAGTGCTAGCAGCAGTCGTTTGTGCCTGTTTCTTCTTAGGCTGAAGTTTGGAGTGGAATTGTGGGACCGACATAGAGCTGCGCTGCTCATCCAGAATTCGAATGGCTTCTGATGCATGGTTGCCGGCATCCATCGTGGAGTTGATGTGCGTGATGAAGAACATGAATTGTGACCACTGTCGCCTCACCTAAAATCATGTTGCAGATGAGAGAACAGCAAAGGAAACAGAGGCCACTCACATTGTTGTCGTTGTGTGGTCGCCAAGTCTGACGGCGCCCTTTGCGAGTCGAGCGGTCCTTTGTTCCTTCCCACTCTTGTTCTATGAGCTGGAGGGGTGGCATTTGACCGACACTGTCAATGATTGTGCCCTCGTGCCAAGCAGCCCAGAGTTGTTTGATGGTTTGGTATCCACCAAGGTTGCGAGGATGCCAGCAGGCCCAAAGGAGGGATGGCTGCTTCACCATCTCAAAGATGGAGCTCCAGCTGCAGTTTCGAGCCGTGAACTGAGGGAACTGTGGTACAGACGCAGTGATGGGGTCGCAGAAGGCCTCGGCTGATGGAATGACGAGATCGTGACCCGAATGGAAGTCGGGAGGCGTTGTCAGCGAGAGAGGCAATACGTGGAAGGAGCAGCCACCATGGACGACAGTTACTGGACTCATGATGGGCTGCAGATGCGGTGCAGATGTCGAGCCTTCAGCAGCACGAGCTCCGCGCCTACCAGTCTGAGGTGCCGGAGGAGGGGGGGGATGCCAGCCGGCATCTCCTTGTTCTGCTGCTGGGCAAACATCAGCACCCGCAGCAGACATGGCACCACGGCCAGCATTGGATGCAGTCACAGGCGAAAATCTGGCTCTGTCGCAGTTCTTTGATGGAGAGAGTGGCTCTGTCCGTCGAAAAAGCTGGTTGCAATGGGAAAGCACGGTGTTTATGGTGGTATCCAACTGGCGCTGCGAGTTTGCGAGAGACACAAAGGCACTTTGCATGGCAGCCTCCGCAAACGAACTGCTGATGGAAAGGTCAGATTGTGTAGTGGCCTCGAGAGCTTCCCTGGCCCTTGGCCACTGCCGAAGGAACATCTTGGCCTCGCTGGACTGCACGACCTGCAGCCGTTTCAGAAGGGCAGAGTCCGGGAACGAGTGGTGGATTGCAGCAATGACCTTGCATGAAAAGATGAGTATTAGACTTAGAGACCACTTTTCGGTGGCCTTGCTCACCCGCCAGAAGTAGCCACGGAGGAGCTGCAGTAGCTCAAGGAAGTTGACAGTGCCGTAGTTGATGTTGGGTTCCTGTCGGAGATTCGCCAGAGCATCCTCAGCAAAAGGAAATATTTGCATCTGTAGCTCGGCTGGGACATCAGTTGTTGCCCATGGAACATTGTACTGCTCCCCGACATAGAACCCAGCCAGGGCACAGACAGCCTGTTAATAGTAGAGCAAAAGGTCGAATTCACGTTACACAGCCCACAAAGATGCGGACTTACTGATTTTGGGATCTTCACAGCGTACATCTCATGACGTGTGTTCCCCTCCCAGTGGCCAATGGCATCGACTTCATCAGCGTGTACCCTAAAGGCTGTCAGGCGAACTAGGTTCTCGAAGAACATGCCAAAAATCACAGACCCCATGTCCTCCATCACGCTCGGCATCGTACGGCGAGCAAGATGCAGCTTCTTCTTCGACGTGATTGTTGTCGGGCCCAGCATGGTCGTGTACATCTTCCGGAGAGCATCACCACTCAATGGCTGTCCGACGTGCTTTCCGAACATGAGTTTAACCTATGCGGAGCCCTCAGCACAGCAACTCTGATATATTGATCAGAAAAATGACCTGACCTCACGCCATGTGGCCGACCACGACCAGTCCCAGCCATTGACCTTGCTCATCAGGCCCTCTTGATCAAATTGGTAATGAAGTGAGATTGCGAGGGCCCTGATTGGGCACTTCAGCGGGTCCTTGTGCGGTGTGGGTACAACAAACAGAGTAGAAGGATAGTACAAACTACTCCAAAGTTGGGTCTTTGCTACCTGCTGCCTCACTTGAGTGACAAGCATGTTCGACCCTATAGGGGATTGCTACTGGGAAGTAGTCTCTGTCTATACGACCCGATAGGATGAAGATCCGCAAAAGCGGATGAAAAGCAGATGAAGCGGATGAACGTACGGATTTGTCGGATGCGTCGGATGCGTCGGATGGTGGACTGGACCTGCGGATGCATGTAGGATGTGATTCAAACTCGAAGGAAAGTCATCAAATGATAGATTGGATAGTGGGTATAGGTCACAATGATATACTGGTAAAGAGAAGGAAAAGCGGGAGAGGTAACATGGTAAGTTTTCCGAAACTCTCTACAGTTATAGGGTAGAGTATTTTCTTGTACAGACAGCGAGTCTAGACTGTGCCATAAGAAAACCAAAAAACAGTGGAGTGTGAGAGGATATGTCTGTGTTCAGTCAGTAACAGGAAAATGAGCGTAACTACGTACCAATGAGGTCAAACGGATGTGGACAGGATGGATGCAGCAGATGCGCGAGCTATAGGAAGAGATCCGAAGGTATCCGCAGGTCATCCGAAAAGCAGATGTGCATTGGATGGGTCGGATGAGGGTCGGATGGGACTCGGATGGGGCGGATGAGAGTCGGATAGATGTATGATATGTTGAAACATAGATGGATATGAGCCCAGCATAGGAATGCTCCCTACAGCAGGAGCACAAAATTGTAGTCAGGCTCTTGTTTCTACAGGCAGGTAAAAAAAAAGCAAGTTGTAAATACACCAGAACTCAGCCTGTGAGATCACAGCTGCTTACACCGGGCCTCGCGACCTTGGTCTCGTGGTAGAGTGACAGAACCCCAAAAAAGAACTGCCCACTCCCACTTCTCCTCCCGTCAGCCGTCGTATAGTCCGGAACAAAGACTTTGTATGGCTGGATGCAGGATAACGGAAGATTGACGAGCTCGTCACCCTGGTTCAATGTGGTGCATTGCCATGTCCAACACTGATGAGCCTTGATGACAGACGGCACTGATGGAGGCCAACAGATGGGTGGTTATTGGTGTGAGCACGATGACAGAGGGACTTACATTGAGTGAGGGTTGTGAACACGGACTTCTTGACCTGCTCGAAATGTTCGGGAAATAGGTGGGAGTCCAGGATTGTGTTCTCCGTGACATCAAAGTCTTCACGCCTGGAAGTGAACACGAACGTCAGTAGAAATCCGCTAATAAATGCACAGAAACTCACTCGAGGCGGAGGCGTTGTGCTTGAACCATCAGTGCTTTGTAGAAGTCCAAGATACGTGGGGTGAATGCTGGTCGTGCCTGCTCGAGAGACATATTATCATCGACCTGGCGGCGTCGAACCCGACCAAGCATTGCCATTGTCTTCTTGAGGGAGCTCTTGATATTTCGGCCAGCAGCAAAGGGCACCAGCAGCAAAGGGCACCAGCAGCAAAGGGCACTGATGAGCATGGTGCATATGATTGGAAAGAAAACTCACTGCAGACAGAGATCCATTTGCACGATCTTGTTCGCCACCATTTCGGGTGAGCAGTTTGCGGGTGCTGGTGTACTTCAGGTACAGTGGCTCAAAAAACTGTCCGCATGTTTGCACTATTTTCACTATTTACATTATTGTGTATGAATGAACAGGTATATCCAGAGCATGCCAGTGGGGTATTTTGTAGTACCCCTTCAGGGCAAGATTTCGAGCCCTTACCTGTGGGAATCCATTGTAATATGGTGGAGCTATGAGCATTACAAAATGATGACTCATGCAGACAGTTTTTTGACCCTAGATTTAAATTCTATAAATTATGAGTTATGACACCATAAATCCATGTCACTATTAAATAAATTATGAAGTGGTGTCATTATGACATTATTACACCTATTTCTAATTATATAATAAAGGGTGTCCCATATATCATAGTCATAATCACTATGAAAGTCATCTCCCCTGCTCAAAGTGATAATATCCTGTCTCTGTCTATTGCTGGCCTCTCTACTCATCAAATAGCCTCTATAACTGGTGTATGCAAGTCTACTGTAGCTAAGCTCATCAAAGAATGTCACCTAGATAAGCAAAACTTCAGTGGAGGTTGTCCATCCAAACTCACCTCTACTGATACGAGGGTCATTATCCAACATATCACCACAGAAAAGGCTAATAATGCTGTCCAAGTCACTTATCATATCAATTCCATCATCACTACTCCAGTTTCTTCACAAACAGTAAGAAATGTCCTTAAGGAAGCCAATCTTAGGGCTGTAACAAAAAAGAAAAGCCTCTTCTTTCCATCACTTACAGGAAGAGAAGACTAGTGTTTGACCTAGCCCATCAACACTAGACTGTAGAGGACTGGAAGTTGGTCAGATGGTCGGATGAGACTAAAATCAATAGAATTGGGTCAGATGGGAAGGTATATGTGTGGAAAAAGAAGGGGGGGCCTCTTACAGACAGAGAGATTAATGAAACTCTCAATTTTGGAGGAGGTTCTCTAATGGTATGGGGCTGTATGGAGTGGAATGGTGTGGTAATTCTTGCAGAAGTTGAGGGGAGGATGAATTCTGAGCAGTATGTGGGCATTCTCAACCACCACTTGCTGCCTAGCATGACAGAATTAGAAATTAATGAAGAAGATATCATTTTTCAATAGGATAATGATCCCAAGCATACATCCAGGAGAGCCAGAGAATGGTTTGAAGAGCACAATATTCATCTCCTTGACTGGCCAGCACAATCCCCTAATATTAATATCATTGAACATCTATCAGGAGTACCTAAGAAGAGGCTTTTAGCCTATGACCACCCTCCTAAAGGGGTATGGGAGTTATGGGAGAGAGTCACAGTGGAGTAGGGAAATATTACAGCAGAGGACTGTCAGAAATTGATTGAAAGTATGCCTAGAAAGATAGAAGGAGTGATTAAAGCCAAGGGAGGTCACACAAAATACCAGAACACTTGATTATCTGTATAAAATATTTGGGTCAAAAAACTGTCCACATGAGTCATCATTTTGTAATGCTCATAGCTCCACCATATTACAATGGATTCCCACAGGTAAGGGCTCGAAATCTTGCCCTGAAGGGGTACTACAAAATACCCCACTGGCATGCTCTGGATATACCTGTTCATTCATACACAATAATGTAAATAGTGAAAATAGTGCAAACATGCGGACAGTTTTTTGAGCCACTGTACTCGATGATGTGGTGTGCGTCAATGATCACATCCGGGACTTGTCCCGATGCAATTGCGATGGTCAACCAGCGCTAGTTAGCAGGAACATCAGATTGCAGCCACCAAAAATGACATTATTCGAGATTTACCTTCCATATGTTGAGGACACTTTTCTCAGTTTGCTGTCCACTTTTCCGCCGTGTGCTCATGATAAATTCGTCAACCTTGCAATGACCGTCAGTTGGCATTCCAAGTTCCAGGAGAACACACAACACTGACCCATGCTCTTGCGGTGTTGATTGCATCCATGCGCTGGCCTGGCAGCAATGCCCACAATCAGTAAAAGTTCGAGCTCACAGATCACGGATCACGATGCTTACCGCTTGCATGAACCAGTGGTTCATCGTCATCTTGACCGTCGGGAGCATTCGCACCAGCATCGTTGATGTCGTCTTCTATGCGGCTGCTTTCGCCACCGTCAAACGCATCTTGGAATGAGCGAGCAAGCTGGCTCGCATCGTGCGCAGCAAGGGTGTTGATCTCGTCAAGCCCCTGGGTGGAGACGGATGACTGGGCGGGGCCATCAGGCCCCACTGTAGATGGTGCCGGGGCTGGATTTGGAGTGCTGTGAGGGGGGAAGGGGTGATGAAGGATGAAAAAAAGAGACAACTCCACACATGCACACACCTTTGGCATGCCTGGGCCGCAAGCCGTGCCACGAGGTCAGCCTTCCTTCCTTGTGTGCTCAAGCTCTGCTCACGGCACAACTGCTGGAGTTGCTTCACCGTCATTTTGCTGTTGACGAACATCCATCGTCAGCATCAACATGTTTAGGGTGAGTAATCCACTGACCTGGTAGTACCGTCTCCTCTGGACTCACTGCGCGATGGCATGGTGTAGGGATTAGCTATGCAAGTCATCAGTACCAGTAGATACAATGAAATTTGAAACTGAAACTTGTGTGATGAAGCTCACCTCGTTGACAGTGGGATGGCCGACTTCGCACAGGTCCGAGTGCTGGTGATGGCGTGTTGTGATTGGACAGCGCAAGTAAGGCGGGATCGATGGCATCATTGTTGCCGCGGTCAACATCCATTGCCAGTGGATGGGCCATGAAGAAAAACGTGTTGGTGTGGAGCAACGATAGCGCTGGGCTGTTGGGCGTGAGACAAAAACGACGACAACGATGGTGGTCGTTGACACGCGTACCTTTCGCTTGAGCCGCGCCAAGGGCAGGATTCCTTCCCAAAAAGGACATTTCTGGTCAATTCCTGGGGAATTAGAAAAGTCACGCTTTGACTGTGATTTTGCCTGCCAATCACGCACCTAAAAGTGTGATCAGCCGCCAAAAACTTCTCCTGGGGTTTCCAGATCCCAGCTGGTTTCCTCAGTCACAGATATGGTTTGGGATGTTTTCCACATTTGGTAGTATGTTTTATTCCGCATTTTTCAGCCACACAGTGTGGGAATTACCCCACAACACCCAAAACATCACCCAATATGGCATGCCCCACAATTTTAATTATTCCCACACCCTCCCCACCTCACTGCAGCTTCACCACCACACCACAATAGCTCCCCCTGTATATATATGTAGTAGTTTGGTATATATATGTGTAATATAATATAATAGACCGCTTTTTTGTTTATTTGTGTGCCTGCTCCTGCTCCAGGGGCCATTCAAAATAGGGTAGGGTACAAAACACTTTCGCATTTTTGCCCCTTTGATAGGGAAGTGTTCCAGTGCATTCATAACATGTTTAGGAGCATATATTAAGATATTATCATCTTTATTTGACCCCCTGAAGCGCCCTACATCAATAGGTACAGTATATGCATAGAAAAATACAAAACAGGTTCGCATTTTTTTGTTTCTAGCTATATGGACTTTAAAATATTGTCCCCAGCATCTATTTAACAGTAAGAACAATGCATAAGGAGCTCATGACCATAGGAAAAGACCTTGTTGTGTAGTGCATTCCCCCTCTCCTGGTGGTTTACCCCCTGTGAAAAATTTTCCTGTAGGACCGGACCTCAATTAAGGTAGGGGGTCTATTTCTATGTATATCTGGAGTAGATATATCATATAGCTAGCCCAGGACACACACAAGATCCTTCTACAGGAACAAAAACATGACAGATTGCACTTTTGACATTTTTGATGTTTTTCACCCCCTTACTCTTGCATAAATGATCCAACCTGTTCATATATCATTTTTATAGCATATATACTTCCTTTGTATGACCAGGATCAGCTCAAAATAGGCTGGAGTGTTGAGATAGTGTATATACTTGCTATTTCTACTGATAAGGGGCCCATACCTTCAAGGCATCGAATTTTAATAATCAAAAACCTGGAGTACATTCAAAATATATTCAGTATCATATATGCAAATTTACAAAACAATCTAACAAGAATTGAGTGCTGAGGAAGTGAAATAAATAAGAAATCAAGTGTGGGAAACTTCAAGGATCCAAAACATCGAAAATGGTCAGTTGAGCAGTGGTCAGACTTTAATGTTAGGTCAACTCATATGTGACGGATGGACATGGTCCAGCCCGATCAATCAAGCAACGAAGTGCCTAGTCTCTGTCTCAGATTGTCAATTCTCTCTATCATATGATTGCCTCATTATTCACATGTTAACGAGTTCTAGTTCGTATAAAAGACCTACTGCTATGTATTGTAAAGGCTGGCGTTCTTGAATTTACTAGCTTGTATCTGGTTATTCTTGAGTGTCTGTTTATCATTGTGTCACTTCCGAAAGCTTCTAGCTTCTCACAGTCGCCACATATTTTTTAACCCTCAACAAGCTTTCTTATAAACACTCCTCGCCTTTCGACTCCGGAACCTCCTGGTCTGATCAACCCGTCGTTCTGTGTCTAGGCAACAAACTAGTTTCATAATGTCCTTCTACTACTTCTACCCGCTACAACCTCTGTCAGACTCATGCTCGAAGGGCACCAATGGACCAGATGGACTCAAACGAAGCAGCTGGGCTGCAATGAACAAATAGTGAGTCCACTCTGTCCTCTGTCACAAACCCTCCGGGAGAGACCCAGCCTTGGGCTGCCTCTCCTGCGTATTCCGCCGGACAGCACGTATGCTCCTACAGCGACACGCTTATGGCGCGTATGCCCCCGATGCCAGGAGCGCTCGGGGAGACCCCCGCTCATATTACGAGTGAGAAGGAGGGATCCGTTGGAACCTCACTGGGAAGTGAGGAATCGGAGGTATGAACAGGCCTGGAAAGAGTAGAAACCCTGGTTGTTAGTAACAAAGTGAATAAAGAAGAAAGGATAATCACCTTTGAGACTCCCGGCGGAACAAAGGGTCCGCTGGTTGAGAATACGACACCAACTGGTGACGACCAGTCGGACCGATGGACAACAGTCTCTCGGAAGTGCTCGAATAGTGCTGAGGCAGTGGACCGAAAGAGGAAACCACTGAGGAACTTGACCCAGGAACAAGCCAACCTGGTCAAACGGGCCGAAGGTCAGTTGACCGAGGCGGAAAGACAGAAAATCAAGGCTAGAGAAAGAGTCTTTAGCCGTTCGGTATCACGCGCGAGCAGCTCGGACTCACGAGGCAAAGGCCCATCTGAGCTGAAGGGTAAGGCTCCTGACCCACGGGATTGGGGAGGAGCTAACATACCAAGAACCGAGACCGATCTGGAAGCTCAGCGGGATGCGCTGGCAGCACATAACCTGGCTCGAGAAAATGAGACCAGCATTGAAGCCCAAGAAGAGGCACTAAGAACCTACAGTGAGGCTCAAACATGGGCTGAGAACTCCGAGCCCGACGAGCAGTATGGCTCCAATAACACGGAGATCCTGAGGGACGATATGGTGACCTGATCGGAAGCTGAGGCTGCCGTCCGAACAGCGGAAGCTAAAATCATCCAGAAATATGAGGCTCGCCTCCATCAGATGAAGGAGGCACCTACCAGGTCCAGTCGTACTCAGAAACCTGACCTCGCAGCATCAAAAAAAAGGCCCAGTCGACGAGGGTCCACGTGAGCAGAAGACCCTGTGGGTGCCATGATAGACCAAGTGTTGGATAGGTCGTCCGCACCTCGAGAAATGAGAGATACACCACAGGCAATGGACCTGGTGCATCAGGTGGCCCCAAAGAGCTACATAGGACAGGCCCTGGGACGCTTGAAAAGCTCGAGTAAGAAAAATAAGAAAAAGGCATCCCGCTCTAGGAAGAGAAACAAGGGACACCGGGAGAGCACCGGAGATGATAGCTCCAGTGATGACGGCTCATCTAGCCCCTCGGATGACCCGTCGTCATCATGCTCGTCGTTGGAGACGAGCTCATCATCTGGATCATCCAGTGACAGATCGGTGTCCCGGCGAAGACGTGCAAAAAAGTGTCGGACCAGCTCCAAGAAAAAGAACACTCTTAAACCAATCCCACCCATCAACTACAACGGCTCACCTGATTCGTGGGCGTTTCACCAATTCCTCACAGAAGGAACGGCTTATGTCAAAGATGGCCAAGTGGAACGAAAACGCCGCGTGTTCATACTAGCTCATTATCTAAAAGGAAGAGCCCGTGAGTTCTATGTCTGGGAGGTTTCCAGGGACCCTTACCGTTGGAGACTGAAGGAGTTCTTTACTGAACTCTTTAACTATTGCTTCCCTATTAATTTCAGAATGAAGCAATGGGAGAAACTAAATAAGTGTTACCAGAATGACAAGTCGGTCCGGGAGTACATCTATGAGCTCAGTGAGCTATGGAACATGATCGGCGATGTTGAAGACCGGCAAAAAGTGTCACGGTTTTGGACTGGCCTTAGCGCCAGCATTCAGGCCGAGCTCTGGAAGAAAGAATTGAATCCTGAATCATCCTCTTTTCGTGAAGTTAGAAATGCCGCGGAAATCATCGAGATAGCTCACTCAGTACTGGTGAACGCTTGAGACAGAAGGGCTAAGGATAAGATACCCCAGGTATCGACCACCTTCGAAGGTGCAAATGGACGCCAAACTTCTGGGCGGCCAGGAAACGAAAAGCCCCGAAATATGAATGGGCGAGACCGACGTCAGTGTAACAGGGATCGACCGCATGGGGAAAGCCAACGTACCGAGAATAGGCCCAATACCTTTGGGGTTGATAAGGGTCAGCGACTGGATGGAGGGCGGAACAAACCACCTACCATAGGCCGAAAAACTGACCGCATGAGCCCAGCTGAGAAGGCAAGACACGCCGCTGAGGGCCTGTGCTATGTTTGCCACCAGCCGGGTCACGTATCTAGGAACTGCCCCGAAAGGACAACTGTCCAAGGGAGCGGGTCAGCTAAAGCGCCCCCTGCCATGCATAATTACAATATTGAGGTCAACCTAGATGATGCGGAGCAAATGCGCCGCCTAGAAGAGGCAACTGGTGACAACAACGCTGTTGATCTGAGTTGCACAGCCATGAGCTTGAGTCATGGAGACGAGTCGGGAGACTCGAGAGAAAATGACTCACCAATGACTTTCCTCGAGCGGCTGACAAAGCATCATGCAATGAAAGAGGCGAGGCTGGACGAGGTGGCCTATGGCTCCCGAGCCATGGGGGACCCGCTGGTAACAAGGACACGGTACCTCTTGAGCTTGGGTCTATACCCAGGAGATGACCTACACGGTCCTATCGATCCTGACCGTTTCGGGCTGTACCGAGTGAGCGAAAATGAGTACGCCATATCGGATAGCCAAGAAAGAGAGGGCCTCGAAATAACAGTACCTACGTCGTTGTTAAAGAAACCTAAATTCTGTCCGGCCGGATGGTACACAAAGAAAATAGGTGAACAACGGGGCTTCGAGCCAAAGGAAACACTTGCCTTTAGAAGACTACACGGCACAAATGCACCTTCAATGGGGACGCCATTAGCTGATCGCGCATTACAAATACTGGAAAGAAACGGACCTTACCCACAAGATGAGCAGGACCTCGGGATGCCCGAGAGGTTCGAATGTGTACGGCGTGAGGATGGGTCCCACGATATTTGTGATTATGCTAAAGTGTACCGGGTAACAGTACCATCTAGACTCCTAGAGAAGCCTCAGTTTCAACTGGCAGAGTGGTACAAGAAATGGCTTACCTGGGTATACGAGGAACTGTGCGATGGGCTCGTGGCGAACGCGCCTGAGTGTAACGTACTCCGCCTGCTGGACTGGGGTGAGTTGACACCGGAAGAATGACAATTAGATGCAATCGTTCGGAGCATCTACATGCCTCCCCCAGATGCGAAGTTTTTATATAATGAAACGCACCTGTTTGTAGTCGAGCTAAATGGACAGCAGGTGGCGGCCGGTACCTACCCTGCCCTACAGCGTGGGTCAGCAATAACAAAGGACTTCAAACGGCTGATACCCAAACCTGTAGTGGTGGTGGTGCATATAACTGGAAAACCAGCACGGGCGTTGATCGACTCAGGGTCCTTATCTGACTTTATGTCAGTCACTTTGGCCGAGCAATTAAAGGTCCCTAGAACCGCACTTATGAAACCTATAGTGGTTCAACTGGCCATTCAAGGCTCGCGATCTAAGGTGAACTTTGGAACGAAGGTCAGAATGCAATATCAGTCGATCGACGAAGAGCGGTACTTCGACATTATTAACTTGCAGAACTACGATGTAGTCCTCGGGACTCCGTTCTTGTTCCAGCATCAAGCAATGGTGGGGTTGAACCCACCCAGAGTGATAGTAGGGAGCGTAAAACCGCTACCTATGCAGGGCAATGAGGTTACGACGCTCGAGTCACGAGTGTCCGAAATATATCAGGAGAATCTTGACAAAGTCCGTGAGCAACTGAAAGCGTTAGCGCGCCCACTATGCGCCAAAGCAAGCGATACGGGCTTACCTCCTCTCAGGGCTATTAACCACTTGATCCCTTTGATTGACGAGGGTAAGATATACCCATGGCGACCTTCGCATTGCCCAGAGCCTATGAGGCCCCAATGGGCCAAGAAGAGACGAGCGTACCTTGCCACTGGACGCTGGCAGGTGACAAGTGCCGGAAACACGGTACCGATGCTATTCATCAGGAAGCCCGGTTCGGACAAACTGCGGACTGTTGTTGACTTGCGGGAGCGCAATAAAAACACATGAAAACTCACCTCGCCACTCCCAGATATGGATGGGATACTGCGAAGGGTGGCTAGTAGGAAGTATAAGTCAGTTTTAGATGGACAGGACGCGTACGAGCAAATCCGGGTGATACCCGCGCACGTACCTCGGACGGTGATGACTACGCCTGATGGCAACATGGTTAGCAATGTGCTACAGCAAGGGGATTGTAATGCACCCGCCACGTACCAGGCGTTGATGAACCATCTGTTCGGGGAGTACCTGGGCAAGTGGATGGACGTGTACCTTGATGATATTATAATTTATGGGGATTCCCTAAGTGAGCATATCACACACATCAAGATCATGTTGAAAATACTGGAAAGGGAGAAACTGTACCTGAGCTCAACTAAGATTCAGTTCCTCATTGACGAGGTGAAGATTCTTGGACGCGTAGTAGGCCCGGAGGGTATCCGAATGGATCCTGCTAAGGTGGATAAGGTGTTGAATTGGAAGACACCTATAAATCGTGACTTACTACAGGGCTTCATCGGATCCGTGGGGTACCTCGCCGACGACATCTATAAAGTCCGGATCCCGCTGGGGGTGCTGTCCGAGGTCACGGGGGATGCGGTACCCTTTCGGTGGGACTTTGCCCAGCAGCGGGCATTCGACGAGGTCAAACATTACACGGCTGCTTGCATGCCACACTGCCGAGTCCCATTGCATTATGGGAGGGATGCAGAACCCATATACATCATGACTGACACATCCCTCGGAGGCATTGGTGGGGTGGTGGCTCAGGGCGCGGACTGGAGATCGGCCAAGGTTGCCGCATTCTTTAGTGCAAAGCTTAATTCGGCTCAGCGGAACTACGCGGTACATGAGCAGGAGATGCTGGCTGGCGTGGAGACCATGCTGCGCCACCGGGACATCCTGCAGGGTGCCAGGTTCACCTGGCTGACGGACCATAAAGGGTTGATTCACCTGCTAAACCAGAAAAACGTCACGGGCTGTCAGGCTTGTTGGTTAGAAAAGATCGGGGAGTTTGACTTCGACGTCAAGTACATACCAGGTGAGGAGAACTTGCTGCCTGATGCCTTGTCACGGATGTATGCGTTTGACACGGCGGGAACAGTGCGTTCACCCAGCGAGTACGCTGAGTTTGATGACGGAGGGAAGGATACCCGCGGGGTGGCTCACCTCATATCTATGCCCCTAATAGTGGGGCCGGAGGCACTCGCTATGGTAAGACGTAGTGTGAGGGTTGCAGCACGGCCAGCGAAATCGAAGGATGGGGAACCCATGGGTCCGCGATCGACGAAGCCTTCCATAGGAATACGATCGACCAATCATTCCACAGGACTTCGGTCGACCGATCCTTCCATGGGAGGTCAACCAGCTGTACCTCACCGGAAGGTCGTGGAGCCGGTCGGTCTAGCTGAGACAGGCTGTCCTGAGACGTCCGCGGAATTTGCCAGGCGCATGAAGAACCGTTTCGTTCTACGTGGCCCGGGTGAACGAAAGGAAGGGGGGAAGGGTGACGAAACACGCCACCCTGAACCGGAAATTGCACCTGAACCAGAAATTGAGTCAGCAGGAAACATAAATGAGGAGGGGTTGACAGAAGAGGTTAACCAACCTAGAAGGATACCGGTTTATCCTGAGGAGGACCTTTTGCTGGAAGAAGTAAAAGGACGCTACCATGAGGACCCGTTCTTTAAGAAAGTCTTGGACTCACCTAAGGAATTTCGCAACTTTGAGATGCGAGACGGCCTCATAAGATTGAAACTGCGGGACCGAACACCTATTTGTCTCCCCGACATTAAGGTCGGAGAGCGGCGGCTACATGAAGTCGTCATTGGCCAGGCACATTCGTTGTTAGCGCACCTAGGAACAAGAAAAACGTTGACATACCTTTGTCGCACATTTGTTTTAACGATCTGCTGTGGATAGAATCTGCTTCCGACTCACAGTCGCACAAAACTATCAACCCGTTCCCTGCATCTCTCATTCGTCTACTAACAATCCGATGACCGTATACCCACATGCGCAGGTGTCTAGTACGTTGCACATGTCACCCTCACACA